>CAJFCX010000057.1:0-52721 GCA_904066255.1 Eimeria sp. OTU-X | reverse complement strand
GTGTGTGTGTGTGTGTGTGTGTGTGCCATTTTTCTTTAGGAGATGAACGCCTTGAGTGCTCTGCTGTTAGAGAAGGAAACTCTCACGTTTGCGGATCTCCAGGAATGTTTGGGCAAGAGGCCGTTCCCGCCGGATGCTCAGCTGGCTGCCTACATTAATGCGCTTCCCACCAAGGTCAGTATTGTGGGGAAGGAGGTCCCCGGGGGAGGGAGGATTTCCGGCGACCTCCGAAGCACGTCCACAACAACCAGTGGTGCTAGGAACGCCGGTGACGAAGCCGTCAGTGCCACACACAAGGACGAAGGAACGGAAGGGAACAGCACGCAGCAGCAGGTACAGAAGAATGGTAGTACCAAGGATGCAGAAGAAACGGACAATGATGATGAAGAAAATACAAACGCTGGAAAGAAGGAAGAGAAGGGGAAGAGTGGTAATGATGGTGATGTTGATGATGACGATGATGATGATGATGATGATGATGATGATGATGATAGGAATGGAAACAACTCGAAGCGCGGACCAAGGAGAAGGAAATTGTTTGGTGGGGATGATGATTCTTGCTTGCCAGAGTTACTCAGAAAGAATCTCAAACCTAACACACCAACGCCTTCAGCTGCGGCGAAGGAAACCGAGTTGAGCCACACACAATGATATGCACAGTCACCTCCGCGTCTTTAGTTGCCGTCTTATGTAACAGCATCAGCAGGTGCTGCAGCACCAGCAACGCCTAGTATAGCGTGTCTAAAAAGCGGAAGCGGCGACAACTGCTAGTATTGTAAGCCGAACTGCTGAAACTCGACCGATGTTAAAGGGCCGTGATTACTTAGCTGCTCTTATTTTATAGGACAGGATAGTTTTGCAGTTGCGTTGTTGCACCAGTATTTGTACACCTCTATTTTCCTCCAATTGCCGTTGACCCATGCGTCGACGAGGTTGAGCCTGTTGGATTTCGTGAAGCTCTTATGCATGCGCTTCGATTAGCCCACTACAGAGGACAGATAAACAAACCCTTCTCAGTATGGCTGTTGGTCGGTTGACACGCGAACTTTGCTATTGCCGTGTTATAATGGTTTAGTCTTCATTGTTCCGGTGCCATACATATGGCCGTCGGGCATCCACAGGTTAATAGCATTTGGTATGTTGGAAGCATTTCGCTTTTAGGGCGGGGTGCATCAAGGACTGTTGACATGGGCCAGGAATGCGACATAGATGTATGGGGGGAGCAAAAATACGAGTGTGCAGAAAACACACTTGTCTCCACATATTACGGAAAGTGCGCGGCATTTATAATATACTATTCTGAACTATTATGTGCACCGCGGTGAGGGGCGGCTGCTCCTCCCCTCCAGTGCAAGGAGCCAAAGATGCAGAGATCATGAAAGCCTGGTAACAAACGAGAGGGGGACATATTTGCTCTCATGGGATTTCTTCTGAAGGTTTCAATAGACGCTTCAAGGGGTTCCTGGTCTAAGGCAGTACATCCCTAATGAAATAACAGACGACGAAGAGCACATGGAGATTACCGTCAGAATTATCCTGTTCGCATTCCCCTGGAAATACTGAATCCGAAGGCGGTGCTTCACGACCGTCCCTTTTAGGAAGCAATCCTCGCGAGCTAGCTGATAAACGTCCTAGGGAGTTAGGCCCCTCCGCATGTTACCCTACACCTACCTGCCTTCATGGAAGAACCGCGTTCTACATTCAGGAACAAAGGGACTTCTGCATCAGAAGACGCTGGGGCCGCTTACGGTGTCGGATGTAATTAAAGGTTCACAGGAAGCCTGACTCTACCGGAGTGCAAGCTGCTGGTATTCCGCTGGCTGTACGTAACTGGGGGAAAGGCATGTTAATGCTTTGCCATTTGCTTTGCTGAGAGTGCCGGGTACCCTCCAAACCGCTACGGATGGCTTATTGGCGGAAGTAGCACCGGGATGATGTGGTGCATGCACGTCTTACATACAGAACACAGGAAATATGCAACTATAACATAAATATTGGGTTGCACTGCTCTGGTTACACTGCGGCTAAACAGAAAGCTCAGCATATTCCAGAGTGAATTGAAGTTTTGAGCGGCTGGGGATGGACTATCTATTCTAATGCAACCGGTCTCACTGGTTCGTCAACTGAAGGTGTCTGCGCATTCTGGATATCAGGTGCAAGTTTTCCGATAGAAGAATCCTAATCCAAAAGCATATATCTTATGGGCATTAGCCAGTCCAGCATAAAAGGGCCACTAGCGCTCGACCAGTGAGAAGCCGTGAGCAATGACGAAGCAGCATTTCAAGGGTCGGAGAGAAAAGGCTGTAGGAAGATCGATTCATGTGGAGGAGTAGGCATCCATCTGCCCACAAATACACACAAATATACTGTTTTTGTCATGCCTTTCAAACGCTGGTGTTCGTGGGGCTCGATGCCCCGCTGGGGCATCAACGAGGGGCCCCCAACAAACAAGAGCGGCCACACGCAGCTCCAGCCCCATGTGAGGGAAAATAGTTAATCATTAGTAGTTTGCGTGTGCTGTGCCCCTGTTATTGATGGATTGCAAGATAGACTCTTCAGTTTGGTGGTTTTAGTTTCTTAACCCCGCAGTTTCGTCGATTCCTGTTGGGAGAATGGAGTAGTTGCGGCCACACACTTTTCACGTCGTCCACCGCCCAGAAGTATATTTCGTGGCTTTGTGAACCATACACCGCATATGGGCTCTGGTTCATTTTGTCTTCCGTTGTGTAGCTGAAGCACTCCATGGCGCTTTCGAGGCGCCTTCGTCTCCAGGCCTCTCCAATTAGAGGGGGAGGGCCTAGGCCTCGAAATTGCAAGAGAAAACGAGTTCAGAAGGTGGGCTTGGCTGTTTCGAATTCCTCCATGGGGTCACAGGCTCCTTCAAATGAGGCAGGGGGGGCCATGGTCGCGGACCAATCCCTTTCGGAATCCAGTGATGGGGTTGCAGCTGCAGACCAGCAAAAGGAGCCTCAGTTGTTTAAGCACGAACTGACTGAAGCGGCACGACGGGAATCAGAAGCAGATACAGGATCGGAGAATCAAGATGTAACGTTCAGGTCACTGGGTGTTTGTGACTCCCTCTGCTCCGTTTTACACCATCTGTCGTTGTTGGAGCCAACCCCGGTTCAGCGCTGCTCTCTGCCGCTGGGCCTCTCCGGCCACGACTTCTGCGCCATAGCCCCGACTGGGACTGGCAAAACACTTTGCTACTTGCTACCTGTGCTTCAGAGAATCCAGCGTGGGATGGGGCACACGTTTATGTCTGTCGTGCTGTTGCCGGCACGGGAACTTGTCTCTCAAGTAGGAGAGCAATTTGGTGTTTACGGACAGCATTTAGGTTTGAGGTGGGTGGAGGTTACGGGTGGAAGAGATATGATGGTTGAGGCAGAGGCGCTGCAGCAGCAAGCTCCCCACGTCGTTCTGGCCACCCCTGGCAGGCTTGCAGACTTGCTGCAGCGTGAGAGAGGGCTGGAGGGCGGCGAAGCACCTGCAACATCTACAGCACCAGATTCACCCGGCGGCGAAGGGAGGCACGACGTTGCCAACGATGCCAGCGACAGGAACTCGGGAGACACGGATGGCACTGGGGCCCCATTTCGGTTGGTGCGAGGCCCTATTCACGAGAGGTTGCAGGCCGTCGATTGTCTAGTACTAGACGAGGCTGACAGGCTTTTGAGTGAAGAATTCGGTCCCGATTTGCGTTTGTTGCTGTCGTCATTGCCGGCGTCTTCAGCAGGGAGACAGACGCTGCTGCTCTCTGCCAGCAGCAGCCCCGCGTTGCTGCAACTGCAACAACAGTTTGGCGATTCCCGAATGCCCTTGCTGCTTCCAGAAAGGTCTACCAAATGTCCTCCTCTGTTGCAGCATAGGTACATATTTGTTCCCGCTGCAATGCGCGGAGTTTATGTTCTCCATCTGCTACAGCAAGAGCCATTTGCGTCTCAAAGGGGCATAATCTTCAGTGGCTCCGTGAGAAAGACACAGCAACTGGCGACGGCTCTTCAGCAACTGGAGGTGGACTGCGTTTGCATCCATTCGCTGTTGCAGCAACGCCAACGAGTTGCTGCTCTAGAAGCGTTCCGAAGCCAACACAAAAGAGTTTTGGTAGCAACCGATGTGGCAGCTCGGGGACTGGACCTTCCCAATTTAGATTTTGTAGTAAACCTCCAGCCTCCAAAGGAACCGGAGGTGTATGTGCACCGAGTTGGCAGGACTGCCAGGGCGGGAAGGAAAGGTTTGGCCATCACTTTCGTTGTGAGTTCCTGCCTACGCTTGCAGCAGCTGCGGCGACCAAGAGCCCTTCCTGGATACAAGGGAAAACACTTCTGGTGCTTTCGTGCAAGAACTAAAATTTGCATTTTAGTTCTTTGCATGCCCTTTTTCCTAGCTGTGGGCTGCCTTCTACGTTGTCTAGCGCCTGGTTGCTTCATCTTCAGACGATGTTGTTTGCGTCCATGTGCATCATGCGTGATACAGGTAATCTGGAGAAGTTTCTGCTGGTTTCTATGCAGCGTGTGTCTCTACGTGTGTTTTGGTTCTTTAGGATCCAGAAGATGTTGCTGCAGTACACCGTGTTGAGTCTTACATCGGCCGTCGCCTTGAAGAGCTACCGCTTCCTCCCCTGGGTCTGTCTTTTAGATAGCTTTTATTTTTGTATTGCACATGGAGAGGATCCAGCTGTAGCTAGTATATCTAAGCGTCTGCTCATCCGCGTCTTGGGGAGTACACGATACATGGAAAGCACCGAATGCAAATGTGTTTGCTGCCGTTTATTCTGCTCCATATTATGTGTGTAATTTACAGGTTTGTAGTGCAAGTAACCCTGGCTTTGTAGCATGTGGCATATGGTATGCGTGAAGCAATAGACCATCTGTGAGGGCACTTGGCATTTTGTGTAAGTGCATCGAGCAGTACCCGTTTTATCCCCATGTGCATCTGGCTGCAGGCCTCGCCCGAGTAGTGCGAAATGTGTTGTCGGCGGAAGCAAAGGCGGCGGAAAAACTGCGGGCCAGCGGGTTCAACCAGAAGGCTGAAATATACGAAACTGCGCAGAGGGAGTACAGACGACTAAGGAAAGAACGGAGGGTCAAAGTACGCGCCTAAAGAACACGTCGAACCTCAGGAGAGGTGAAGCAGGCAGTCAATGGAATGCCATATTAATGCAAAGCGGTATCCTAGGGGGGATCTCTATATTGACCATGAATAGATGGCCAGTCCTTACGTGTGGACAGTTACACGGCTGCTCCATCTCCTGTGGTCGGCACCTCCTTCATTTTTCACAGGGTGGCTGCTGGAGTGTGCTTCTTGCGATTGTGGGGACACGCTTTCATGTTTTTGTATGCTGTTCGTTTTTGCGCTTGTCTTGCTTGTGCAGGAGGCCGCATGCTGAGGTCTCTGCAAACCAACGCAGGCCTTGATACCAGTGCAGTTCGCAACAGTTCGTTTGCAGCGCAGCTGCTTGCTGTTCGCGTTAGCCCTGCCGAACGTGGTGTAGGTACTATGTCGTTATAACATCGCACAGGGTGCTAGCCGCTTGCCCTTCAAAGGGCTGAATCGTGTATGAGCGGCACAAGCGATCCCATGTGCCGTGGCCGCCCTAGTAAATTTGTTAATATCCGTCGGCTCTAGTTCTAGAGGATGTGTTTGTAACGCGATTTTATATTGTTGCAAGCCTGTTATTTGTTCCATCGCTGGGGTAGGGTGGAGGTATGCGGTTTTTGTCTATCAGCAGTCTACTCGTGATAGTGGTCCACTGCTGAGATCGAGGATTTTCGTTACCATAAGACAGGTATAATAACATCCGATCAACTTCCCATTGTGCCCTGCTAGGTTAGCTTTATTTTGATTGGTGGACTGCCACTGTAGACGGTAACTTGCCCCAAGTTATTGGGTGTAGTTCTACTGGGATGTATATTGGTTACGACCCATGAACGCGTTTAATGTGTCCGTAGACGGCAACTGAGTGCGCACATTGATCTCCTTAGCCAACGTACACACAAGTAGAACTACAGCCACTAACACTGGGCAAGAAACCGTCTACAGTACGCGTAAACCAGCCTGCGCGGCTGCATTGCTCAGTCCCCCAGTAGTAAGACACGCACTTACCCATAGGGCCCTTTTCCATGCATGCACCAGCATTGTTGTCCATTGTAAAACACATAGTTCGCTACCAGAATTGTGTATACGCAAAAGTATGATGCGTTTATCTACCAGTGTGAGCCCCCCTCGGTGCGTGACATGAAGCGAAGTCTTTCTACACTATAGAACTTACTGGAAAAGTTGCATGCTACCATGTAAAACCCATGAAGGGAATGACTACTTTTTGCGGATAACACTTCGTGTGGTGCTTTTAGCACCGTTACATGGTGTTTGAGATTACGAAGCTGCCATGACTCCTGGAGAGGCTTGCAGGACTTTGCACGCTTCACACATCCTGGCCTCACTGTTAGCTGGAGCTGCAAATTGGGTTTGTCCTGTAACTAACTAGAAGTTTGGGTTACCTGATGTTTGTATGCGCACTGCGACGTGAATTTTCCTCGGCCTGGACTACTCCCCCTTGGGCTGTAGCGGTAGGGCTTGAGTGCTGCTGACGACCGTGGCGGATCGCATTTCTTGCCTAGTCCAGCCTTTTTGAGAGGCTTCATTACTCTAGGTTCTTGTGATGCTTACATGGATAGGAAGACAGTGGCTGAACTCCTAAATTTCGACGACACAGTGGAGGCCGTTGCGCGGTTCCGTGCAAGCCGGTTGACACTCGGCGTCTGTACGACTGCGGTGCTTCTGCCGCGTGCTCTTGAAGCGGAGTACGACGACACTGTGGAGCCCGATTATATCCTTCAGAGATGGCGGATACTCAGGAAGAGTTCCTGCGGCAGCTATCCAGTGCAGTCCCTCCTGCAGGAGCTGGGGATTGTTGCGAAGCATTAAATGCAGCGGCTTCAGATGTTGTGCTGCGCCGCTTTAGCGTCCAGAGTCTCAGGAGTCGGCGCAGCTCCGTAGACAAATGCTCGGCGAGTTGCATGGACGGCACGGAAGACGCAGCTCTTGGGCGGAGCGAAGGCATTACTCCACCAGAGTCCGATGAGCAGAACCCGACCTATGAACGTCTCAAAGACCTGCCTTTCTGCCCTCCTGTCACCATCACTTTTAAAGATGTGTCATGTAAGTGTGCAGGCAACAGCGCCGAATAGAAGTCGTTTGACGCAAGCCGGTATTCGCCGGAAGGGACGGCTTGCAGTGGAAGGGTGAATACGTGCTGTAGACATTACACCTTTTTCTGGGAAGGGAATGCCTGCAGTGTAACTCTTCTGCACAGGCATAACTCCATCTGAACGCAGATAGTGCCTGCAGATAGTTTTGCAGAAGTAGGCCACTCATACAATTACGTTCGTCACCTGAAGTCCTGAGAAATACACGTTTCGGTGGTGATTGGTTCGCTGCTGCTATAGCACAGCACTTGAGGTGGACCGAATAACGCACCCCATAGACTTGTTGTTTACCGTTCTCTGTTTGCAGTGAAGGTAAATGTACCGAAGAGGTCCACTGGAGCTCTTTCCCTGCCAATTTTGAACCAGATAGCCAGCGCCGTGACACCGCCTCAGACAAAGACTCTCCTTCAGGGGGTTGGCGGGACTGTCAAACCGGGCGAAATGGGTAAGGGTGGCTGGCGTTAGCTCCAGTGAGCAGGTGTGCATGCCCACGAAGAGGAACGCAGAGATCTTGTACAGCACCATGGTCTGCTGACAATAGTGTCCAAGTGTGTTTGTAAGAGTATCCCGTGGCTGCTTTGTTGTATGGCGCGTGCTGCAGTTGCTTTAATGGGTGCCAGCGGTGCAGGGAAGTCCACTCTCCTCAACGGTAGGCTCGTAATCATGTATGCATATTCTTGGCTTTGCACACTGCAGAGGGAGTTTCGACTAGGTAGAACAGAATCCCGAGCAGACATGAAACGAGCTGTGGATGAATGAAGCATGCTAGGCACTTGAAGATGTAGCTCCATTGAGGCATTTTTCTGACAACGTAGAAAACTTCGGCACATTACAGCATCTCACGCATGTAGGTATGGAGGTGCCAGTGAAGGGAGGGGATTGTGAAGCTGTTGGTGATACTTGTAGTTCTAAGCCGCCGCATCGTGAGCAATGGAGGTTCTGTATTGTTCAACGGCAAGCCACTGGGGTCGACCGAGGTTAAGCGATTCTGCTGTTTCATACAACAAAGTGACAGCTTCTATGGATTTCTCACAGTGCAGGAGCATCTGGACTGCGTGGTGCGTTATGTACCTGTTCATTCCAGCGTAGTTGCACTCGACCTAGGTGTAGTAGAGCGCGCAGGCGATCTACAGCTTTGACAATATGCTATCTCACCCAATAATCACACAATAATCACACGGGAGAGAGTACTGCGTATGTCTTCTGTAGCGCCTTGGCTGTCCGGAGTGCTTTTTGTGGCACTTAACACATTGGCTTCGCTGCTTCTCTTTTCATCTTCTGCTCATGTCGTTTCTCACTGGCGCAGGCGAGACTGCGGACTGGGCAGAAAAAAGAGCAAAGATCGAAGCTGGTTGATCGTCTGGTGGAGCTCTACGGGCTGACAAAAGTCAAAGACTCTAGAATAGGCAATCTCCAAATGGCAGCAAAGAGGTAGGTTTTTGCATGTAATTGTCCGTTTGCTTGCACTCTACGCTGACTGCGTTGGGGTCGTTAATATTATCTGAGGTTGTGCACTTGGCTGCCTAACTTGGCCCTATCTTGCAGAAAGTTTTCGCCTTTCAGTTGCATGAGGGTATCTACTGTGAACGCAGAGGCATTAGTGGGGGGGAAAAGAAGCGCTTAAATATTGCTACGGAAATGATGACAAGCCCCTCAGTTATATTTGCCGACGAACCTACAACCGGACTGGACTCCTTTATAGCTGAAAACGTTATGAACATTTTCAGATTGTTGGCTGATCGAGGTGAGGAACCCACACTTTCATTTGATTTTCTTAGTGGTTTTTGTTACGGCTGGTGTGCCACGTGGCTTGGGTTTAGGTTTGTCGAGCCTTTTGGCATCACCTTCAGGTACATTTTGCTATGCGCACAGGGAGAACCATTATATGCACAATTCATCAGCCGAGTTCAAACATTTTCAACATGTTTACAAAAGTGCTCTTGCTGAGCCGGGGCCGTTTGGTCTTCTACGGGGACCGCGAGGCAACTCTGCTGTACTTTTCGCGTCTAGGCCGACCCTGCCCGCCGTTCACGAGTGTGCCGGAATTCCTCCTTGAACTTCTTGTAAAGCAGCAGCTAAACCTGGGTGAACCTTCGGAAGATTTAAGCGACTTAACACCTGAGAAGTACGAATGAATCCAAGTAGCAGAGGGCGCGTTGATGGGGTGTTCGTTGATAAGGTTTCTGTGGTTCGAGCGGCGTGGTGGAGTTGTGCACTCTTGCAGTCCTCTGTACTGGTTGCCAACTCCCAGTAGTTTATTGGGAGTATTAAGGTTTTAGATGTTACATTAAAACATGGGGAAATACCTAGCTAGGCGTGGTCGGGAGTTCATGCACATTTAAGTGGGATTGGGAATGCGACCTATACAGGCTACAAGAAAATTGGGAAAAGACAGGCGCTGCCTTTCTTGCTGATTGGGTAGGTGTGCTTGCGCGCATAAACTATCACTTAGAAACTCACAGTAGGGCACTACTCAGTAGGAATCCCGTGAGCCTTCACAAATGCAGAATCTTAAAGGAAGCAAGCATTCGCCGGTGTGCTAACGTTGAAGTTCGTCGCCACCTTGTTACTGGGCCTCAGGAGAATGTCCGAGATAAACACATTCAAGCCATGCAAGATGCTGGAGCCTTCCAGGGAGGCAAGGTAATTTGCGTTTTTGCAGTATTTGCTACTGCCAAACGCCTACGTTGGCAGAACATTGCTTCAGGAGGAGGAGGCGACGATGTGACGAGGATCTGAATATTCCCGCAGTGCACGTGGCAGCATCATTTCTTAGGTATCTTGTGTCGTTCTTGTTTCCTAGTATTCTTACGCGCATTTTCCAGTGTAACGTGTAGTGAGTGATCCTCATGTACGCTTTTGTGCAAGCACAGAGTGTGCAATTATCGTGTTGTAGTACGTACTTTGCATCCCGCAGCACTTAACTTCTCGTGTATCCCGTGCTTGTATCTGAGCTCCGTATAATACTGAAGCAGATTCCTCTTCACCGGGGAAGATGCATCAACTTTGCAACGAGTTGGAGCTCTTGGTTTTGACGAAGTGATTCGCTACGCTGTCCATAGCGTGCAAAAGTAGACGCTAAGTTATATATTGTGGCTTTGCAAGTTTACTATATATCATTTGTGGCTAGGCGCCGGTGTTGTTGCTGGAGCTGCTCAGATTCTGGTTTTTTGCTGTCTCTGTCTCAGGATTCCGCTACTAGCGAGACGGGTAGGCTTCCCCGTTTCTGTTTCCCTGTCACCCCAAGCATGCTGCTGTTAAGTTTCCAGTTACATCGACAGCAAATTACTTCGGCGAATGCTGCTCCGATGGGGGGTGGCTAGTTGAAAGAGCGGCTGAGGTGGCCACAACGGGCACACGGGTTCCCAACTCCGTTTCCTTTTTCAATCACAACGGCCAAGTGCATGAGTAAAATACTGCATATTTTGTATTATCCAATGCTGCCACAGGGACGCTAGGGCCAGCTGACAGTGAGACAGAGCCAACGAGGGAAGCATACGACAAGTACAAGCCCACCTGGTGGGACAGACTACGGTGACAATGCGCGTTGGGTCTTTCAAATGCGTTGCACTCAAGCTGCGTGAACATTATATACACAAGCAGGCGATTTATGTGTTCGCTTATTTTGGACCAGCGGTGCCCCGGTGCAGTCATCTTCCACTTGCAATTTTCACCTTCTGTGATGTTTGTTATGGTTTCGAAGGTCTGAAGAGCTGTTTACTTTGCTTCACCGGAGCTTTATCAGTAACAAGCGAAACCCGCGAGCGTTTCAGGCGAGGGTTGTGCAGACGTTAGTGCTGGCTGTTATTGCAGGTCTTATATATCTACGAGTTTCTCCAGATAACTACCTGTCAAGAAATGGTGCATGCACCTTTATAATCCTGAATCAAGTAAGCTAAAATGAGTGAGGATAGAGGATTATGGGCCGGTGTAATGCGTAGGGAACTTTCAGAGACGGAGAACAGAAGCAGGTAGTGGCAAAACGGGCTATGGACAGTGTGCCTTGTTTTTTCTGGGAGGTTCATTTGACTCTGGTACTCGTTAACAAGCCAGTTTCCCTCCATCCCTGAATTTGGTTCTCGATTATATGATTGCAGGGGAGTCTGGGGATGGTTTCAGTACTCCATACATTTACAAGCGACAAAGTTTTGGCTATTAGAGAGTACCAGTCAGGCCTTTACCGCCTCACGTCGTATTACTGTGGCAAAATGATCGCTGATTTTTCCTTGCAAATGATCTTCCCCGTTGTTTTCGCAACGTGAGACATTTGGAAGTTATACTGATAGCTAGGTAACTCACAAGCTTATCCGATGCTGCCGATTGTAGAAAGTCCTGTAATCTGCGGTGTGTGCTGTTGTTCAGCATAGCTTGGTACATGGTCGGTCTAAATGATGCGGCAGTGCGCTGGCTGCTGGGTCTGCTGTTCATCTTGCTGACAACAAATAGCGCAATTTCAATTGGTTACGCTGTATCCAGCGCCGCGCCTACGGTATAACAGACAATACAGTCACCTACACGTTTTTGCTGCAGTTATCTCCAAGGCGTCAAGCATAGAGATCCAATATGCATAAAGCGGGCAAACAGAATACTCAACATCATGTTTGCTCATTTATACCGAGCATACTTTTGATGCACGACGGTTTTCTCACTTTAGATGAAGAAACCTGGACATCCCAAGGCTTGCTACGGATACTTTGAGCGTCGCGACTGCTGTCTTGTGGACACAGTCTCTTGCCTTATTTCACTGGTGTCTTGCTCTCTGCGGTTTGTGCATTCCACCACAGCTTCAGTTCGCTTCAACGATGATCCCGATACTGTTCATGCCCCTCGTCCTCATGTCTGGATTTATGGTGATTTTGTCAAACATGCCGAGCTTTTGGATTTGGCTACAAGTAAGTATTCGCAGTCGCAAGGGAGCGGTTGATCGCGACCTGTGCGACGGGGAAGCAAGTGCCTCAGGACACAGACGGTTGTATACTAGTTGAGCGATAATTGAAGACTAGGGCGACGATAGAGGGGAACCAGAGACATGGAAACTTATAACATGTTGTAAGGGGGTTGAATGTGATGGTGTGTGTTGCTCAGTACATGTCGCCCTTCCGATGGGGATGGTCCGGTGTGATGCACGCTGTTTGGGGTAATTTATAGCCAAGGGTGGTTGTTAAGACAAATAGGGACGGCAACTGCCGCTTCCATCATTAAGCGCATTTGTAGCGGTATAGGTATTTCATTTTGCCTCAAAAGACAACCTGCCATGTAATCGTTTCTAGCATGTATGTTGTGTCTCCAGAGGGAGTCTCGCTGAAGCCATGCCCACCTGGAGTTCTTCCACCCCAGTGCTACTCGACTGGAGAACAGGTCCAAAATAATGCGTCTGCTAGGACCGGGATTTAGTTTTGCATTAATACTACCGGGACACAGGAAGTTGCTTGTGTGGACGGTGATACGCAAGTTCCGTTGTGAACACACCGACATAAAGTGCTGTAGAATGCAACTTCGTGAATTTGTGATAGCGATTACAGATATGCCGGCATTTCAGACGAGTTATCGCTGTACTTCTTTTCCGTATCTCATCAAATGTCTCTTCTGTGTGGGTCTATCTTGGGCATGTGCGTCGATGCTATCTACGTTTATGCGCAGGTTTTGCAGTACTATGCAATAGATCGCGACTCATACTGGTTTAGTGCCTTGATTCTTCTAATACAGATCGTAGTGTGAGCAGCCCCAAATTTTGAATCCGTCTGTGAGAATCAATGTAGGCGGGGAATTCCGATCTTCATCTGGAAATGTGAAAAATGTGGGTCGGCGGTGCCGACTGCCGTGTGTGTGTGTGCGCTTTTGCCTTGTGCAGGTACCGGTTGATTGGTCTCGGCATTCTCCTCCAAATCAACCGTCGCAAGTAAAGATTGCAACACTATAGGTGTTCATTCATCTCGTTTTATTAAAAGAAGGCCGACGTAGTTTGTGTTCTCGGACGCAAATTAGGAGGAGCTCCGCCATGTGGACAGAAGACTACCAGCCGCCATAATGCACATGCGTTTCTCCCAGGGCGGCTGCTGTGCCCAATAGGCAGTTGGGAGATTTGTCAAAGATCCGCTGCGAACCTGACACCTGACAATCACCGACCCGACCTCAGTTCTCTTTGACATTGTCAGATTTACGTAACATGTGACAAGTCTCATGAGGCAGCGCCTTCCCTAGTCGGTTAACAGGTGCACATGCATATTCCGAATAGAAAAGCTGCCGCATGCAAAAAAAATTCTAGTTGGCATAGTAACAAACGCGCCATGCTCATGCACGCGTTTGAACAGGAGGAAAGTGTGCCGGTGCCATTAAGGGACCCCCACCTTCCTGGCAGACAAAAAAAAATGAATTGCCCCTAGAGTGAACTGCCATTGAAGTACTGCTCGGCAGGGGCTTTATGGCACAAACAGTATGGGTCATGCCAGTCTCACCTGTACGGCCGTAGGGGACCGTCCTGTGTCGCCGAAACGCTCTTCTAGACTAGGCGCGCTTGAAAGCGCCAATTTGCTGGAATTCCGACAGACACTTCAAAAGATCCTCTGCCTCCTCGTCCAAATCCTCCTCGCCGTCACTGTCAGTTTCTGAGTCTTCTTCTAGCCCCCAACAAACCGCCTGCGATCGCTGAACTGAGGTTACATCCCACTTCTCCCTTGCGTCGTAGGCAGCAAATGCCGGGTGCAGCTTTTCAGCCGTGGCGACAAAGCTACCTCTTCGGGTACAGAAAGTCATTCCCTCACTTGCCAGTCTGCATAGAAACGACATACCCTACTTTCGGTGAATGAGGACGAAATGGAAATGCACAAGGACGACGACGATTCAGCATGCTTTGCAGTCATAGCGATCCTCATAGTGTTTACCGCCCAGCAGACACAGTTACTCTTAATGTGCGTACATCTCGCACGAATGTTTCCCCTCGCCTGACCTGGATGGTGCGACTTCTGCTCGTTTCACACTAAATAGGGGTTTATTACACTCCACTGGTCCCTTGTGACTCATAAGAATAGCATCCATTCGGTTTGCATGTTGATGGAAGCCTCTGCACCTCCAAGCGCACAAGCACCTCCAGGGGCTTTTGCTGCACGTCGTGCCGCATTTGCTGCTGCAGAAGCCCCCTTCCTGCCATTGTAAGGCTCTCTTATGCCTCAGCACTAGCCGCTTCGCAGCCTTCCCAGCAGCGAATCCGGCCCTGCCACTCCTTCTGCGCCCCAACGAGACCAGCGACTCAACAGAGCAGCAGCTTGCACAACTGTCCGCTAAGACCGCTAGCGATCCTGGATCGAGAGGGGCTTGGCACTGCAGTGGAGGCTGTTGGCGCGGCAGTAGTGGGAAATTTCCCTCTAACTTGTGCATCGCAGCCACTAATAGCGCTCGGCCCCCGTTCCGCCAATCGATGGGGTAACGCGGCACCAAATTTGACGGCACCTGCATACAAGTTCATACCCTGTATCTAACACCCAATAGGATCTTGATGCAAGCATCTCTAAAGGTGAGAAAGCCGCAGCAACAAACACGACCTCAAGCGTCACGTTAATTGTACGCACACGCACGAAATACTGCCAGGCCTGCAGTACAGAGCGTGATGGAAGCTTCGCATGGTTTGCATTCCGCAAAAGCACTCTGGTGACAGCCTCACAGTTGTAGTTCTGAATACAGGGTCATATAGGGCCTTTTTATGTTGGTGGTTGCCTGAATCAATCGCCATCGAAACAGAAGGAACACAGGAAGTTCAAAGTGTGTGGCTTTCGGCTGCACATTGCCCGTGCAAAGACTGAGTAGCTAACAGGAAAGCATATTAATAATGCATGCGCAAGAGCCAGATTCTACGGTCTGCACCAA
Organism: Eimeria sp. OTU-X; assembly: GCA_904066255.1. Lineage (NCBI taxonomy): Eukaryota > Apicomplexa > Conoidasida > Eucoccidiorida > Eimeriidae > Eimeria > Eimeria sp. OTU-X. The sequence continues at coordinate 37,653 of CAJFCX010000057.1, read as the reverse complement.
AAGCATACCGCGGAAACCGATCGGCCGTCGACCCGTTGGAGCCGGAATGGGAGGAGCCTTGAGAATTTTTAAGGGCGTTGATGACGCCATCTTGAGATCACCTCTCCAAGTATCATTAATTGATGACAGGCACAGATGATTTTAACAGTCAGCTCAGGTGTGAACCACGTCAGAGGAGATATCCATGGCCTTTGCACACCCCGGTCAACAAAGAATAAAGTGGAGGAGACCACCGAACAGGCTGGATAGAATGAGCCATCAAAACAGTTTGAGAACTGATAACTGCGCATTCACGCAGTTCAAGGAATAGTGGAGCTCGCCCGACCCAATGCACTGTCCTGACTTATCAGGGCAGCTGGTGGGCCCCAATGCACGACAGTGCGATGAACATATTCAACAGAAACATTCAAACTGCAGATATTTGCAGCTAAATGCAAATTATGAATCATATAAACAACAACTCTGGTGCTTATCCCTGCAGACATCTGTGGGTTCACCTTCCCATGTCTTGTGCTGCATGTGGGGCCCATTGTGGTGCACAGGCAATACAAGGGGGCTTTGGAGTGATCCCAAGGAGCTCACTAACCTAGTCACTACTTGGGTACTAGGTCGGCCTCTTTACATATCTAAGCGAAATAGAATTAGTATTATATCGATAAATACGGCTTTGCTGGATATCAGTTATAGGTCAGATACCTGACCGTCTCGTCCCCGTTGATATCCTCCACCCGTCATCCGATAGGTTGGGCGGTGCCAGCCGTGACCGGGATAAATTCAGAACACCTCTATTATTCTGGGAACTTCCCTTTTTTATAATCGAGACTCGAATATGTTTTGGAACGTTAAGTATTAAATTCGGGGAAATTGGGTAGTTAGAGGACGCAGCTAGGCAGCCATACGCTATGACACGATAAGTAGGCACGGCGTAGGGCGGCTGCGCACTACACCCATGGCTGTCTTTGTGGATGAGAGGAGGAAATTTTCTGTACGAAGGTCCATAAGGCAGCCTACATAATTGAATAGAGACTAAGACATCCACCGTTTTTGAATGCCTCTGTAACTAACCGCTAGAAGCCTCTTATCCGGCAAACGTTAGTGACCCTGCTATGTTAGTAGCTACTTCCCCAGCAATCCGTAGTTCTTGCGTTGTACTACTCGCCAGTAGCTTGGCTACTAAGGCCCAAGAAGGTGTTTAAATTCTGTCAGCAGTGTTGGTGCATACAGAAAAGGCATCCTGTCAATGCTTAAATGCAGTAGTGCCGTGCAGGCGTTGCAGCAATGTAGCGCTGGTCCTGAGTCTTATTCGAGGTCTGTTGAGAACTTCCATAGATCCACAATACCTAAGAGGAAAACTAGAAGCAACTGGTTGCCTTCCTTAGTTTCCAGGATTCCTGATCTCAGCGGATGTAGCGCCTCAAACCGCAGCAGAGTTGAGCTGCCATGAGTTGCAACGCACCTTGCCCCAACACCACGTGCAAGGCAGCCCTATATATGAGCACAAACAAGCCTTCTCGGTTGCACATACAAACAGTTTAGGTAGTTGTTGGGAAGTTTTGCTTGTGTCTTGTCTACTAGGGCAGTGTAGGGGCGCATCCGCCCACGTCCGACAGACTTGAACATCGCACAGCCTAAGCTACTTCTGCCATCCAAACCTCGCGGAAGTAGCAGACTTCCTCATGTGGCTGTCGCAGTCCTGATGATGCCTGTATTGACTTGTAATTCGTTCCAGTTGACGCGCATCCTAGGCGGCCTTCGGATGCTTCTCCCGGTGCGCACACTTCGTGTCTGTGCAGCGCCGCCTCGAGCGCCTAGCTAATAAGTTTCTCGCCGACGTTTGTGAAGAGCTGCTGTTGCGGAAGCTGCCTAGACAACCGCCACAAGGTGCGCAAAAGTCGTTGATATCAGCCTCCATTTGGTCGTGGACACAGTTGACTTGGGCTGCTAGGTTAGTACTTCCGGGTTATTTTGCGTGCATTCTGAACAGGACGTGATGCTGGCTTGATTGATATAACCATGAGCCTTGTTTGAACTGACGGACCTCCTTGCGTGTCCAGAAAACAAGTGGTCAACAAGGATGGAGGCTCTCTTCGTGTGGCTTTTTCAGCAAAGGTGTTTGACGTAGGACGAGCTGCAGAAATTGAGCTTAACTGAACTCGGCGAGGATGTCAATAGTTCGTCGCCTCCCCGCAAGTTGGTAGACCCGGTATCAACCTCCATTATGCAGGGAAAGGAAATACTTAGATTGCACAAAAGTGTTGGAATGAGTTCAAAAATAACATTGCACATGTGTATATTTCCTGAGTTGTTTTATATTGTACTTTAAATACACAAAATCACAGCTTCCGTTATTTCACATATGTTCTTTTCCACCAGTGAAGAAGTTCACTCAGCATAATGCATAATGCATATTTAGCTTGCTTAAAATTGATGCATAATAAACCTTCTCCTCATCTTGTGGAGGTTAGTTTTGCTCAGTGTAGAAGCACAATATTCAGTTATTTTATTCGACAAAAACAAAATGCGCATAAAGACGTTAATAGTGTCATGTTACAATTATTTTAATGAATGTACCTTAACCGATTCAAACGGACATCATATTGATTTTGCCAATCCATTTCTTATGTATACTAGAACTTTAGGATGTGGTTCGTTTATACAATTTAATTTCTTTCCAAAGGGAAAGGAATTACCTGAAGAGCCGCCGTGGAATTGAAACAGTCACCTCGCTAGGATGGACAAATGGCTGCAATGAAAAGATTAAAGCACAACTTTCGTACCGCTCAACAAGTCTCCCCGCATGATGGCTGCTCGCTGCCTAGCAGGCAGCCATGATGTACGGAGGCTTGTTGCTTGCAGCTGCATCCGCTGAAGCATGCGATGCTACCCCATGGGGAGCCTTGGTTCTTATTCCGGGACTAGGGAGAGGTGCAATTAGGTAAAAATACTTATGATTAGAGATTTCTAAATGAATATGACCTCCCCATTCTCCAGGTGTCGTGAAGGCAGCACCTCAGGTTCCAGTAGCTGCGGGGGAGACGGTGGCCCTCCATGGCCTGCAACGCCACTGCCCACAATCGTAGGTATGCAAGACAGCCTCATATACAAGCGCAAACATGCCTTCGTGACTGTATGCATGGATTCGTTATTCAAATGTTGGAGATTTTCTTGCATAGAGGCTGTCTACTACGACTGGGTGAGGCTTCATGCGCCAACCGCCGACAGGTGCACCAAAGTCAGAAGGACTGTGCTGCATCAGCACAGTCTTCAAGCGCCTTCCTGTAGCGATTGGGCAAACAGTTCAGTCCCCAGCTCTTTATTAGTACAACCACACGTGCTGGTGGTGGATGTGTCTAGTATCATGCCACCAAAGTGCAGACCTCTTGATAGGAATACTGTAGATTCAGGAATTATTAGATCTTTGAGCAACTTCTGCAGAACCAGGTCCACAGTATAATTGACAAGCTAGTCATCAACTAGACACCGGGGGGAGTGCTGCTCGAGCTGCAAGAGCGAGAAGCAGCACAGCCAGCTGAAGGACGCTCCGGCTGAGCAGCAGGAGAATGAAATCGCAGAGTAGCGACAAGTAGTACTCAGCCGCATGATTGGCACATATGGGCGTGTGCAGCTTGTGCGATGGGGGGCCGTGCAGCCTAACCTACCCGACAACGTCAAACCTGCCAGATGGCGGCGCTTGAACCCTATCTCTCAAGTGCCTGTAGTTGCACTTCACAGTACTGTTGGCAATGGATTGACGGTAAATTGATCCCCAGTAACCATATTGAGTCCCAGTAGAAAGCTATGCTCCAGTTTCTGTGGCTATGTGCTGCACAGAGCATGCCACAAAACCACTGATCCCAACAGCTGCAGAAGTTCGCGGGGCGAATATTGGCCGGAGCCTCGCATGACCACCAGAACAGCAATAAAATAAGTGAAAGAGAAGAGTGACCGTGCTGCGAACACAGCTTCTACGGCGAGAAACAAATTTCGCATACCAGCACCCCCAGCCCCCAAGGGAAGGCACACACGACGGAAGACGCCATGCAAGTATGCGGGAAATACATAGCTGCTTGCATATAACAAATAAAGACATGCCTATTCACTCGTTATCTCCATCTTCATAGGCGTTGGTGGGAGGTTGGCACTCGAGCGAAACATGGCTAGAGGGGGGCTGCTTCAACCGCTCGGGTCTCGGTAATACAATGACAGTGGCGCACGTTGAGTGGAATATTGTTCTTTGCCCAAGCTGGTACTCTTGGTGCCTAGCAACTATTGTAAGTAGACAAAATGCCGCACAAACTTTTTGTATTGAGGTCGTGCTCATGAATATGCTTTACATCTCGTGCGTTTCTGCAACTGACAGCCCCGGGCATCTCCCACATTCTTCTGATGCGGAATGCAAGCAAGCGATCATTTTCATCGACTTCTTCCCAACATCAACCACTACTTAGGGCGTAGCTGCGTTTTTTCTTGTCTGTTGCCTTATCAGACGAATCTGCGCTTGTAGAAATACAACCGACTTCACCGTCACCGACGGACAAACACCTTACAAGAGTATCCTTTAATAGGAAGCCGATAGCCAGCCATTTCAGCCCTTTCAGCGCGATCGGCACGATTAGTCCTAGAGAGGGATGACCCTCTTTACGTCATTAACTTGAAATTGGAGCCTCATTCGCCTTCTTCTCAATCTTCCATGGTGCCCCCGGCATACCCTACTCCAGTTGACGCTAGCATGGCGGCCGCGGGCAAGCAACATCGCAAGCCAGTGCAGTCAAACTACCACCAAAGTGTAAATCAGCAGTATGTCGTGGAGGTATGCCGGCGACAGCCCTTAATGCACGGATTCGTTTTCCCCGTGCGCGAAGGCACGACCGTGTCAGGCGCACTGCGACGCTTACTTTTGCTCCCTACGTATCTGTGTACATATTGAGACTTCATACCCAAGAACCACGGTTTCATTTGCGTGAGATGGACAAAACACACCTAGGAGGAGTATGAAGGGGTCTGACTTCTTTTCGTGCGTCAACAGGAGGAGCAGATGGCGCTGAAAGACCTGTTGCAGCAGTTGCATGTCGTCGTGGAGGACCTCGCTGCATTGGACGGCTCCCTTACATCTCTCTTTGAAAGTGCACCGAACACGGATGTGACGGAGCACCAGCAGCTCGTACAGGTATGGTTCGTGCTCCACTCTATCATCGACCAGCTATCCTTCTTCGACTTGACGGATATCCCAAACTCGCGCGCCTAAATGAGTGAAGTGCACTTTTGCACGACGGGGCAGTGTGAAATGTATGGATTCAGTTTCGGAGCCGCGTTGCTCGACGAATAACTCGCTACGGGCAGCTTGCGAAGAACTTGGCTCAAATTGTTGAAAAGATAATTTCCTACAGCTCCTCCCAGTTCCCGGATGATCTCCGTCAACGAGAATCCTTCCACCCCAGGCAGCTGCACGAACTTGACGCCCTACTAAAGCAACATCAGCAACGCTTGCAAAAGTGAGCAGGCACTATTCACCGCTTCCTCGCACCTACTTAGTTCCAACACAGGACGTTGCTCATTGCCTACCCTCTTTGAACAAAGGCTCCCTTAGTTGAATGGTGCAGCGGTACTATCTATGGTGCGTTTTTCACCCAGCTGTACGCCGGTGGACGCCGATCTCTGCATATACAATGCTACAAAGGCTGGCGGAAGTAGATACATGTGCACGCTTGGTCTCGTTTGTTCGCCAGCAATTTTATGCGTCTACCTGTGCATTTGGTTCGCCAGAAGCACACTACATATATTTGTGCGCATATATGTTTTCATAACTTTCGTGGCCTTTTTACATGCAGGTGGGCATATATGAAGTCCGCTTTTGCATATCAATGTGTAGGTGCGTGTTTGTGCGTATGTTTGGCATGTGTGTATATGCGGGCCTGCTCGTCTGTCTGTCTGGCTACTTTCTGCTTCTGCCGTCTCACTTGCTTGAGCGTGCGTGGCTGCAACCTGTTTGCTTTTACTGCAGGTACAAATCGCAGTTCGCTGCCTGGTGGCAAAATACTGAGCGGCACTTTCACACAATGCGCATGGCCAATTTTGTATGCTCCATCCAGGAAAGGTTAGGCCCATGTACACAGTTAATTACGTGTAGTGGAACTATTGGGGTTTATCTATATTTTACTTATTTCGATGTTGCAATTTGCTGCATTTAGTGTGCAGTGCTGCTTTTCGTACCAGGGCACAGACTTCATCGGGTTTGTCCACTAGAGATGGACCTCCCGGGGCTCCTACTCGCAGCGCCGGTCCCCGCTTAGAACCAGTTCGAGCCAAGGCAACAACTGGAGAGCAGATGGCCACTGGTCGGGGATCCCAGAAGCCGCAGGAGGGTGCTTCTCTCAACGCAGCCACTTTGCAGAGGCCCGCGCAGCTTCAGGCCCACAGCCAGCACCTGCTACAGGAGACGGGACAAGCAATGGCCAAGGAAGTGCAACGCATGCGCGCCACACAGGAGCAGCTTCAACAGTCGTCGACTGCTCTCGAACAGACAGAAGCATCCTACAACGGTCAGACACGTGCCAAAACCACAATCCAAAACAGAATTGATGCACTTCTGGGTTGGCTTGTCCGTTGCTGCACAGACAAAATAGTGAGGGTTGTTGCAGCCTTCGGGTCTTCCCAGCTAATGCATGGAGATGCACGGGTGCTTTTGGGGTGTAATTGCGGGTTGGGCCTTGGGAGCATCGCGGTGGACGCGGGGAACTTACACGTTTGATCTGTGCTCGAGTCCTAAGTACTTAGCTGTGGTTAACATCCTTACAAGACGGTATCTTCTCTTCCGTGAGTGCCGTTTCCCCATGCTCTTATTGGATATTTCGAGATGAGCCCATATTGCCGTATGCAAACCATACTTGTAGGGACCCGGCCTAAGGGAGAGGGGCTTATCTACGGCTGCAGGCTCTGAACAGGACAGAGGGGCCATTATCTGTTTGACGCTAAGGGGTGGAGTAGGGGCTGGTGGGTTGGATAGTTGGTATCGCAGAAATAGGAGGGCCAAGGGAGCAGGGCAGAGTGCTGCCTGTCGTTGTTACTGCTTCTACTGGTGTTGCAGTCTTTGGCTCGCGACTTTCCAGCGCAACAGGAATGCTGCAGGCTTTGAAAAAGAGGTACACTGCCCTCGGATGCACAGCGCCTCGCGGCGCAGCTTCCCGCGGGGCCCTAGGGGGAAACATCAGAAGGCAGCAGATTGAGTGTAATTACAGAAAGGGTGACAGAGGCCAAGATGGTGAAGAGTTAGGAGCACATCTAGCTTGCTCTTCTGCATCTATTGTAAAGCTTTGGGCCTAGGGCTGCTTGCAGCAGCACCGCAGAACGCCCGTGCTTGAAAGGCGCCGGGAGGACACCAAATTATCTTTCCCAGCGGGTTCAAATATGTGCACAGTGTGCATGTGTTGACTTACATGTAAAGTATTTCACACCACAATCCCAAGGATATGCAGCAGATGTTGATATGCAACAGATGTTGCATTGGGAGGCTGAGTCGGCGCATTATCGAAATCGCCGTCTGCTTGTGGGACATATCCTTATTCGTGTTTCTCATTTCGGTGTTGCTTGCGTTGCTTGTTGCTTGTTTGCGCCTGCGTGCCCGTGTGTCTCCTATAACACGCTGAAGCCTCGCAGGTGTACTGGCAACATTCCATGTTTGGATAAGCCTTGTTAGATAGTCTTGCACATATGTCAGCGGCTTACGGCGAATTCGGACGCATGGCATTTGCCGTTGCCAGAGCGCAGGCCTACGGAGCCAGTTAATATGCTCTTGAGAGTGTGAATATACGCGTTGACTTTGGGGGGCATTCTTTGCCTGGCTTCTGATTTACTGCACAGGAGACGGGACGGAAATGTTCAGATGGCCCATTAATCCCAACACAAGGCTTTGTATTTCTTTTGCTGCTGCTTTGGCGCCTGTGGTGGTCTGTGTTTTCTCATTTCATGGGATCTGCAAAACATTCTGTGCCTGTACAGCCGCTGACTGCTATTTGCTATTTTGTTTGCTGTGACTAGGATAAATCAAATGGAAAGCTTCAGGGGTAGATTGGAGGGCACTGAGTAGGCTTGTTTAAGTACGGGCGGAGCTACCATTGTTTGTCCCCCTTTTCCGTTTCTGTCTGTTCTACAGGTCTGCGTCTGATTCAGAGCTTATTTGGCTCGCGTTCCTCTTCTTCTTGGGGTGCTGCGCATTCGTCTTGCTGAGGCGGCTGGGGCTATTAAAGCTTGTCATAGGTGTACGCCAGTTCTTGTCCCTTAACTCGCAAGTCCTTAAACCTACAGAAGCCATAATTCCTTGTCATGAGACCTTCCTGGCTCTTTTTTATAGCGTTTAGAAAGTTCCCGAAGGCGTCCAATGCTTTGTGAATTTTCTGGCCATGGGTTTATTTGCACCGGTGCCTATTGCGAGGTTGCTCCTTGACTTTGCCTTAGGTGACCACTTTTTCGCTGCGGCATTCGATATCATTGGCTCTCGGGATAGCGGATAGGGCTGTGTTGGTTTTGGTTTGGGTGTGGGAGAGTTGGTTCGTGGGTACTAAAGCGTCTGATGAACCCCTGGAGACGACAGCCATTGAGGAGTTAAGTTTCCCTGCCAAGTCGTTTGTATCTGTGGCACCTCCGACCGTTTCTGAGTTGCTTGCGACTTCGGCTGCCGCGATGCTTGCAGCGGCTTCCGCCCCATCGACGCGCAGTACAACTCATGACACGGAAGTCGCCGGCACTGTCTATCCAGCTGAGCTACCCGAAGGAGTCCAAATAGGGGTTTCAGCGCAGAAGGCCAACAGTCATACGAAGGCACACTTGCAGGCAGAGGGAACTACTACAGAGATGTTGCACGTCGATGTGCAGCCACACAGGAGAAGGGACAGACATTCAGTTGAAACAAGGCATCGTTCATCCGTCGACAAAAGGCAGAGAGAAGCACTCCGAGACACCTCTCCCAGATGAGATATCAGAAGAAGCACTCGCACCGGCAGGGATCGGCCCCCGAAGACAGTTTCTGCCCCGCGGGAGTTATTGAGGCGACAGGAACAGGCTGCCTGTTGCTGTACGTCAGCAGTAGCATGCAGAAAAAGATCTGCGGAGTCTTAATCATTGGATCAGCCATCACCAGTGAGTTTGTGGAGTTGTGAAGCGCATGAATCGTGGGCATCCCACAGGTTAGATACGCATATGACTGCAGTGCACGAAGCACGGACGTTTGCAGGGATTCAGGCACTTATTGTGGAGAACGTTAGTGCCTTTTCGGACAGCAACGATTCTTTGCGATGTATAGATATTGGGTCAGGGCTTTGGGTCCTCATTTTTAGTAGTAGCCGCTGGCGGTCGGACCTCTTAGGCGATGTGAAGGAAATATGTGGTTGCCTTTACAGCAGCTAAGAGGGTGCATAAGCGTAGCAGATCGCCTTCGCGCTGGGCTAGCAGTGTTGGCTCGGAGTGGAGTATAAATGCATTTGAAGGGGGATGTCGAAACTCCATCTCAAGTGTATTTGTACCCACGTCGGTGTCTCGCAAGATTTTCGACAGCCAGCGGTTGCTGCCCTGAGGAGTTTAGTCTTCCCCGCTGTAGGTTGTGTTGGATTTGCTTTTTATCGTCGTAGCATACAGAAAATTGAAGGGGAAATTTATGCACAACAATAGATGGGAGTTGGTGATACGCGTCGCGCTGCCCCTGCACCAGCTAAATACCTTGTGTATGCAAATATCTGCGGGCGGAAGGGCGAAATAAAACATGAAGACATTGTAGAGCGCTCGTTCGCCTTAGCAGGTGAACAATTTGTTGCTGAATACGTGCTTTTACAGCGAATCACGATGTTTAGAGTACAGGCCAGCTCTGCATAGAAGTCTACTATGGAGTGTGACGTTCGTTCCAAGAATTACTCTAGAGGGGAGTGTCGAAACCGGTATCTAACAGTTTTGAGGAACAAACCATGAAATAGGAGGAGGGTTGATTTACTAGGCATTAATAGCGAATAGCTTCTCCATATCCAAACGGCGCTTTGCTCTTGGTAGTGGATAAGTAGAGCTTGTCTGCATCCAGCGCGCCATTACACAAAACGAGGGAGCGTACGGAAGATGACGTTTCTACCACGTGAGCTATTTAGTTTGGTGGTAATTTAGGGTGCTTGAGAAGTGCAATTTCAGGCGATTGCAGGGTGGAATAGTGGAATACACCTTGTTACTCTTTGTCCTGTCCTACATGATGCCTGAGACAGTAGTGAGACATTTGGCGTTCCTGCCTAGAGGCGTTCGAGAAGGCAGGGACTCGGGTACTCATCCCAGGGAAAGGAACGATTGTTAAATTGCTCGTTTCAAACGGCGAAAGTAGCCGGGAGATGAGTAGGGTCGGACGTCGTTCGGTCACTTCCAGACGCGCTGGCAAAGATTATAATACGCCGTCGGAGCTGGGGCCAAACCACAAATTGTTTTTGTCAGGTGGCTGACAGGCTCGCCTAAGCTGCAACAAGGCTGACGCGAGAAGGCAGCAGTTTGAATGAGAAGCGAATGAAATGTTGGAGGTAGGCATCCTGGGTACAAGCGGAATAACACGTAGAGGCCACAATAAAAGGGAGCTTTATGCAAAGTGGCACTCGAGCTGCACTGCAACAGAGGTCTTGGAAGCTGCAATTTTCTGTCCATCTGCCATGACCCTGGTTGTTGTGCTTCCCACGGCTGGGGTTCGGAGGGCAGTAACTGCTTTTGTGGAGCTGCCTTAGTCTTTCTCTGTGGTGTAGCTCACGATACTCCTAGAAGGAAGCAGAGGACTGTCGTTGCACACAGGGACTCATACACCGGCAGATTCCGAGAGAGTGGCCCGCGCCTACTGTGCCGTCAGCTCCTCCTCGCGTTTCTTCTATGTGTCAGCCTTATTATGCTGCCACTGCATCTAAATCTCAAAGGGGAACTTATCAATACACCATCAGCAACCAGCGTGTTGTAGCTTTACGCGCGTTCACCATGAAGCGTTGCGATGAATGAGTTTTCTCTGCAAGCGAAACGCTGAAGGTTTATCACACTCTTCACCATAAATAACAGCGGCAATGTGCACGCTGCTGTGGATTTAGTACATTTGTATGCGTCTGCTACAGCGTCACTATGAAATGTGGTCGTTTCACATGCAGGCAGTGTTTTCTTCTCCGCGGTTCACAGAAGGGTCCCTTCAATGTCCGTGCACTCCCTCGTTTAGCAGATAAGTGCGTGCAATAAGATCCCAATCCAGGAATTGCGAGCCCGTACAGAAGTTGGATAAGCGATCGTAATGCTGAGCTCTTTAAAGCATATGTTGTAGAGAGGTAGGCCTCGAGAGCGGAGCTCAGCAATAGTGTGGCGGTCAATAGCTCAGTATCCGACGGAGCCGTGTTCAAGAAGCTGAATTATATGTTCTCGCAGAAAGGACTCTTACCTCACTCTTCTGCAGAGTGGGGTCCACTCATAGCTACCTTAGAAGATGGGCACAGGCAAAGCTTTTCAGAGCCGTCGGTGGCAGCAGCGTCCAATGCAACAGGTTCAGGCAGGCAGTGGAAAAAAATTGCCTGTGCCTATCTTCTGAGGCAGCTACGAACGAACTACTAACCAGCGAATAAATTGCCCGAACGGACTGTACGAAGGACAGCATATACGAACGCTTGTAGTAGCTGCTTCGGAGTCCACATGGTATCGGTGCATCCGTGGCACGACTATCTTCTGCAAGGCACGCGGTCACGTCGGTCATGGTGGCTCTTAACATATCTAGAATAAGTCATTCTCTACTCGCGAGTACAGGCAAGCTGATGCGTCTCGCAAACAATAAGAGTTCAAGCTGCCAAGAAAAATCCCCCTAAATAGTTGTTAAAGCGAATCACTGGCTGAACACACTGAATCATACGTCTCCCAAAGGGCTGCAGTTGCATGCAACAGCAGCAACCGCAGTAGCGAGTCTTCGCCTGTGTTGTACTCAGGAGCACCAACGGAAACAGAGTTTCTCCCACGCTGCCCCACAAGGGGCCCCAGGCCCAAAAGGCACAGCTGCCACATTTAGGTTACTTGCAATCTTATAGGCATTGCGTGCTCTGCTGAGCCTAGAGTAGGCCAACTGGCTAAGAACTTAGAGCAAGGTTAGCAGCAGCGGGCTCGCGGCCCCTTTTCGGAAGGGTCTGGTCTTCCGCCCGTAAAAAAGCCATTTGCTGCTGCTGCTGTTGGAGCACATGCTGCAGACGGGAAACCTCCTGTTGCAACCTGCGCAGGAGCGGAAACAGAAACATGGGGAACATATCCCTGCTTTCTCGGTAATCTGTTTGGTCGAAGCCGAAGGACAAAAAGTGGTGGGCGAATGTCTCTATCATTCCGGAATATGCTTGCCTGTGTAGTTTTGCTTCCTGCTGCCTGTACCGCAACGCCGTTATAGAAATGCGCTGCTCGATTTGCCGCCTCTCCCGTTCTCTTGCAAGCCTCACCCCTACCGCCTGCGACAAACGTCTCTGCCTCCGCAAACAGTCGATGAAAGGTAGAGCTCACCCTGCTAGTCCTTACACCTACTGCACGTGCATTATGGATAGCAATCTATTACGTCAGGTGAACAACAAATTGGCTGTAATACAGTTGTTTGATCTCCGTGAATCATGGTAATATCAAAATATCGCTGTATTTGCATGGCATATGAAATGAACCCCAGTTCCCTAGGGCACTAGCCATGTAGAGAAGCACGCATATCAACGCATGCCATCAGCATGTGTTGATATGCGTGCCTCTCTACTTGGCTAGTGCCAGCTTAAGAGGTACGAGCGAAATAATTGCAGAGCCTAATGAACGAGCAGGTTGCCGGCGACGTCTCAGCAGCAGTTACACACAGCAGTACACAGCAACGATGACGGACGGCAAGCTGCTGCTGTTGGAACGTTTTCGCCTTTGCAGCAACAGTCTGAATCAAGCAAGAGGCCTCTGTATCAAGTGTCTGACAGCCTGAAGGCAACAAGGGGGAAGTAGGCTGTATGCAGGTGCGGTAATTCAATAGAGAGACACTCATATATATTGCAATGGTTCTCTTCCTATCATACGTACATAAAGGCATCTTTTGTTGCAGCCAACGATATAGGTGCTAACAGCATGCTCACGAAGGCTTGGGTACCACTGAAAAGGCAGTGTGCAAAAAAGAGTGTTGCGCTCTTAACTACTTGAGTCTGGGACTAATTGACTTCCTTCAGCTAGAGACAAATGGATTAAAGATTTCGGAAAGGGTGAGATTGTCGGCTTACTCAATAGCAGCTCATTGACATGCAGCTGAAGAGAATGGCTGCCGTCTGCATTTGAGTTGTAAAGAAGGTCCATCGACTCAATTTTCTGTTTGCTTTGTTAACAAATAATATTATTTAAAGCTCGATCACATTCAAATCTATAGTTCAGCTCAGGAGGCAAGCTGTAGGTGCGTGAGTGGGAACTGAGGCAGCTGGCCCAGATGGCGGTTCGAAACGTCGGCGGCACTTTAACGCCACCTCTCACACTATGCAAATACCCGATAATCCGAAGATGCGTACTTATTTTGACATATAGACATTTTTCAGCTAACCCCATCCAAAACTAGGACTTTTTTGTCACCGCACTAGATCGAGGGAGGTCGGCCGAGCTACAGTCGCATGCAGGCCCGCCGACATGAGCGATGAGTGACAAACGTACCTGCAAGAGAAATTTTCTGATTTTGTGATTAAAGTGGCTTGGTCTTTGAATAAGGCGGAAACAAAGAGGGAGAAAGAAGGGCATGTTCGATGAGCAGTAGGGCTGGCCTGTCAACAGACCGTTCAAGGCCAGCGGTCCCTCACAGCCAGAAGATCAAACAATCCCCTTAGTTTAATTTTACTCTTCTCATTGAATATATTCCGGAAAAACTAGGAAAATTTCCTCGTTCGTTGCACTGACATTCCATCCATGCCCCAAACTGGCGCATTACCCCTCACCGGATCCCCTTCCCGCGGCTCAAGCATGCATCCCAGCTACAGCTGTAGCACATTCATTCGAATGGAGGTGATGGCTACAGCCTGAAGGGATTATACTGAGAACCGTAGGGGCACTTAATCTCGTGTCTCTTCGGGGAGCTATTCCTTTTCGCAGAAGGGCTGCGGCTGGTGCTACTGCTGCTGCTACCATCGCAGCTGCTGCCAGTGTTGGTTAGAGATGAGGTCTGGGCGGCAAGCTGAAGATGTTACTCGTGGGCCTTGGGGCTGCTGCAGCAGCAAGTGCCGCGTGTGTTTTGCCGGTGCTGCTCTACTACCACTTCGTTGACAGGAAGAAGAGCACTCCAATTGCGGCTCTCTCCTTCTGCTGTACCATCACCTTTGCTCTCCTTCTGGCCCTTCTCGTGCCTGTAGACATCATGCAGGCTTCCACAGTCAACTTTGCCACCCTACAGAGTGCTGATATCTCTCAAGAGTTGCAGCAGCCTCCATCTGTGGCTGAAGCTGCTGCTGCAGCTCACGCGTCGAACACCGCAGCAGCCGCCTTTACCCCTGCGGGAGCAGCAGCAGCCGCCGCTGCCGTTGCTGGCTGGGCAGCACTTAAAACGGCCGCCCTACCGCTCACCCCTGATGTGTTGCAGCAGTTGTACCTTGGTCTGGGCATTGCTGTCTTCCTCTGCTGCTTTATACTGACACCTGCAGCTGTCTTCTATGCAAAAGAGAGCGACAGGAGGCGGGTACAATGCAACATTACCAATGCACTATTTGCGAGAGTGTTGTAGCCTCCTTGCAGGAGCGACGCTGTTCTCGTTGTGACCGTAGGCTATTCGCAGTGCTCCTCATGAAAGTGCTAAACGAGAATATTGCAGCACAAATGTGGGCTACAACGTGTTGGCAATATAAGTGATAAGTATGAGCAAAAGTGTAGAAACTGAATGGAATACATTTAGGGAACTTACAGAAATCCTGGCAATTCTACTTCGCAGTAGCCTTGGGATATATTTTGCATCTGTATTTTACTTTTTCATTTGGCGTCGCCATTTTATGAGGCGCTTCATTGCAGAGGATATGCTTGGCCTTTGAGGTGCCCATTTGCTGCCGGTCTCAATACTTTCTCCACACTCCGCCTGAAATGTCTTCACCTTACCTTAGTTGTTATTGTCACATACCTGCCGACTGCTTGCCGTTTGCCTCGAAACTTGATGCCTACTGTACTACAGCTGAGTGTGCAGATACAATCTACATAGAGTATATGCATATACGTGCATGTACAGTATTGTAATAACGCACATTTGCGTCAACTGCACAATTTAACTTGTATTTATGTGTACTTCCATGTACTGTGTTGTTTTTGCCTACTTATTCAAACGCTCGGGACGGCATTCCATGAACACCTGCATTTGCAGTGCTGTGTTTGTACACTCACATGCCCTCTAAATAGTGTACGCATGTGATTTTGTGAATGGTATTGTGCTTTAATGCATGCACACACCCTCCACGAAAAGTTGTTTTGTAGGTGTGTGGTTGTCCTTTAGTTGCAGGACATAGATGAACCTGAAGCGTTTTCTTATAAGGCTTCTTTTGTGGCGCTGAAGAAGACTGTTTTATTCGTTGTGGCTGCGTGTGTGCTGCTTTTGCTGCTGCTGGCAGTGAGGCCTGGCATGCCTCCCCCAGCATTTTTGAGGCCCGAGGAGCCAGTTGCGCCACCGCAGCGTCTGCAGCAGCAGCAGCAGGGAGTTAGTCCAGATCAAAGGAGCTCTGCTGGCTTAATGGCTGCAGCAGCAGCAGCAGCTTCTGCGGCTGCAGCCACCGCTAGTGCAGCTGCCGCTGCAGCAGCAGCAGCAGCACAGCGCGTGGACTCGGATGCCGTGCAACTGTACACAGCTCAGCTGCTGGGGGTTCATAAGGCAGGAGTGGACTCTCTACTGTATCTCGGAGCCTGCTTTCTTTGTGGGGGTGAGACTTAGTGGGGCATAGACATGTATACACCAAGACACAAAGGCACAAAGAAGCAAAGCCATAAGGCGACAAATTCGTGAAGCCTTGTGCAGGCATATAGACAAAATGCTGCCTGAAGGCGTGGAAAGGCAAACACGCAGAGACATTCTCACGAGCATTTGAATGTAGTGATATTTATGCAAATATGTGGGGTCGATGGCACACACGGATATGAATACACAGAAACACAAGAAACGAATTTGTGGAACTATCGTAGTATACAAGGTGCAAACACACTTAGATATGGATATGCAATTTAGAAAGTAGCCGCGCAAGAAATGGGCAAACACACACCGGCTTGTAAGTTACCACCATGGGGATGCAAACTCAGAGATGAAAACACTGGTAGGTACAGCATTAGAGACACACAGGTCTGAATTTGCATGTGTCGTGTGTATGCATTTGGAGACTATTGCAGTTGCTGTTTGTTCGGTGTTGCTGCGTCTCGCTGTTGTTACTGCTGCAGCACAGGGGCTGTGGATCATTTTTGGGGCCTTCGGCGTGGCCTGTCTCCCTTTGGCTTGGCTTAAACGTCGGCCTTCCACTGAGCAGCAGCAGCAGCAATTGGAGAACGCAATAGCAACAATCCGCGAACAGCAGCGGTTACTCCAGGTGGGCCGTGATGCATCAAGCACACAACCTCCCAGTTCACCCAGTTCATGATGAGCACGCTCCAAGAAGTAGATATGTATGACGAACATATGTGTAATTGCAAGTGCTCATGCCAGGTGTGTGCACCCTTGTAGTAGCCTGCAAGATAGGAGTTTGAGTACACAGTATGGGCCTGTTGCGTCCAGTAAATCGCGTTCTCCGTCTTGTTTCACAGTATGTGGACATTAGTGTGCAACAATAATGCGCAGTACTCCCGTCTGCCCAGTTTAGTGAAGAGTCACAAGTTTAGTAAGCAAAAGTGTGAAATGTAGTTCCCCAGGCAACCAGCGGATCAGGAAGCCGGGGAGGATGCTCACAAGCATGATTTCATGGGTTCTATACTTTTAAGTGAAGAAAGCTATCTCAAGTAGCAAAACTGTTTCTGCGTTGCCAAGATATTCATAGCCCGGAAATGGAAGATGTAAGGCATCCTGGAGCTCGGCTCCTAGCGTAACTCTAGAAATTGCCACTCCCCATAACTTTCTTGCGCTTGGCTTGCACTGCAGAACAAATATGCTGGCGGCCGCAAAATGAGCCCTTTGGACACCGAGACCTTCCAGACTTTGCGCGCGCAGCAGCGCATCTGCAGCGAAAAGAAGTACAAGTTGCAGGTAGGGGCTCTTCTTGACAGTATCAGGTGATGCGTCTTGATACTGAATTTCTACAAATCTCGGTTGGTAGCAAATAAGCTGCCAAGGGATTATATTATGTTTGGTCATTTTAGCATAATGCTGTTTAGCTTTCGCAATTTAGTTGGAGGAATACATTCACCAGTACCAAGTTTGGCGTGGCTGCGGTTGCTGTCATCTACTCTTGTTTGAAAACGCTCACTGAATGCTAAATGCATATAATAGCCTCTGATGTCACCTACTTTTGTGAATTTGCCAGTCTGTAGTAGTTAGTTACAGCGAGTCGTGCTTACTGAGCTAGTGTTCCCAAGCTCATTTGAGGGTTCATCTTCTACAGGGATGGAGTTTAACGAGAGACTTGGCTAGATTGTATGGGGAGGTTTCTGTGTGGTGCAGGAAGCAGAAGAAGGGACTCGTTCAGCCTATTCGGTGTTCTGTCATTTGCTGTTACCCTTTCGGCAGCTTTTGGGCTTGTTGCTGCTCCTTCTACTGCTGCTGCTGCTAGTGTCGCTAGGCACAGTCCTCATAAGGAGGCTGGGGGCCTCTGCGTGCGGATGGCACTGCGGCTTCGCAGCCCCCAACACTGACGGCCCTCCAACGCCTGCAGATGCAATCCTGTTGTTTCTTTCTGCAGTAGGTGCCGGTCTGTAGAATGCGCAGATGCCTGTTTTTGCCGGCCGTTTGTGCACTACTTATACAAAAACGACGAGAAGTACCAAAGCGAGCAAAGGGGCAAAGAATCAGCATTTCCCTTTGCCTTGTTGCGTTGCGCTGTGACTTAGTATCCCCCTGGGGACCTGTGGTTGGTTTGCGGCTGGCTGCTGCTGCTGCTGCTGGGGGCGTTGTATGGCGTGGTTCGGCTGCTGCCCATATGCACTGCCAGACACAAGAGACTTCGCGAATGGCAGCGGCGTGTCATCGTCAAAGGAGGATCGAGCTCCCCCCAGGTCGGCGTGAAACGGGGCCTTGCAGTGCCTCAACTGCAGTAGAAACAATCAGCAGCCGCACTGGAAGGAGGCAGCTAGCAACACCGGCAGGAAGGACAGAAAAGAGAGCAGTAGCATAGTAGCAACACGTGCAGCTGAGACAGCCACATCAAGCGCACCAGCAACAGATCAAGTGCGCAAAAGCCTCAAGGATCTGGCGGGTCTCTTACCAACAGATGCTTGGGGCCTAGTGTAGGGCTGTACTTTGCAGAATTCGGGGTCTAGTGAATTATCGCGTGAATCGCGTAGAAGGTACGGTATTGGCACAACGGCTGTTGCTTGCATATGGTGCAGGCGCTGCTGCTTATATCATCATTGCTAGCACACCTCATTCTGGCTGCGGGTCTTTGCCTTTTCACGGTATGGCATCCGCGTTTTGCAGTTGTTGCTGCCGTTGCTTGGACTGTCGTTTAGGGTTAGGTTTAGGGTCTCTGTAGCTGCTCTTGCTGCTGGTCGTTTTTGCTACCAGCTCAACCGTTTCTGCTGTTTCATTGTGCAGGTGCTGCAGCTGCCCATCTTCAGTTTAGCCAGTGCTGTTGCTGTTTCTGACCACGTGGTCACTTCACGGAGGCTGCGTAGTAAGCAAAACAATACTGCTTTTTGCTTCATATGCTCAGGCGGCCCCGCAATACGCATCATTCGGCAACCAAACCTTTGTCCCTCAAGTGAGCAACTTGGTGCAGTCGACGCCCTGTTAGTTAGTTAATTCGGCTAGCGGCCTAATCAACTTAGCTTACCCAGACAGCCAGTCGTTGGGTATGTATGACAGCGCAAGCTGGCCTACAACTCCACTTAGTTAGAAATATGCGCTAATTACCGATATAACCGGCCAGTACGTGAATACGATTAGCTGATCAGTGAGGTTATGCAACACAGTTCGAGCTTTCCCAAGCTCCTTCTGAGCATCTGGGATCCAGCGTGGTGCCGCTGGTGCTCCTGCTGGTGCTGTGTTGCTGCAGAACGGGTCAGATCCCATCAAATGTTCTCTGCATGCAGCAGCAGCCGGCACCTCGTGCCGCCTCACTGTGTTTGCTGCTGCTCTTTCTCGATTGGCCTTCGGTGAGCAGCCCTGCTGCAGCCCTTTATGCTGCCTGCTTCAGTTGCACTCATATCTAGGTTGGTCTTCACTAGGGGTATAGAGGGTTGCAACTGCAAGTGCTAGTGCTTGTGTGTGTTGAATTGAGCAGCGACCCCCTTACTTGCTTCGTTGCTATACGGCAGCAACTGGTGCTTCCTCAGTAAGCGGCGTCTGGCTGAATTCCAAGAGTTTGGATTTAGGGCAGACGTTTGCATGATTTTGCCCAGTGGGGCCCCCTTCTGAATGCATAATGAAGCACCAGATGCCATCAGCCCTGTTGTTTGCATGAATATGCAGCACCCGTGTGCTTCCCCCCCTGCAGGGCACTGCAGAACTTCCTAGAATTCATGTGGATATGCGGTTGCACCTTGCACTTGCACTAGTGAGCGCCTACTCATCGGTTGCACATTGGGTAGTTCACGCATATATCTACGCATGCTTCTGCTGGAATGTTACATAGATGCGTTTTCGTGTCTGTACTGCAGTCGGGGTCCTGCTGTGTTTGGTCTATGGAGCCACATGCCAACGAGCGGTGCCCCATTACTTGGATGCGTGGGACTTCCAGCAGCAGCAAACGTCAGCAGCAGCAGCAGCAAGAACAGTGGGAGACGATTTAGACGATCTGGCTGTACTAGATGAATCCGCTCGGCTGATTGTTGTGTAGAAACATAGGCATTTCGCCTTTTTTGTTTTCAGTAGAACACAGGGGGCACCGGTCGCCGCTCAATCGCAAAGTGTTGGAACGTTTGAAGGACGAAAGCATTGAATTCTAGGGTTTGAACCCAATAATTTTAATTTGTCTTTATATTCATGGGCAGGTCCCTTCTCAAAGAACTGCAGCTTTTAAGGGTATCTAGACACAATAAAATCAATAAACTACCCACCACATGAAACAAATCACTAACTCCCTAGTGGCTCCTCCCATTGTTTCTTTGCCTAGCAAAGCATTATTTATTATACTCTGTGCTTTGGCTAGGTGTGTAGACAATTAGTAGCTTGCCAAATGGGCACGCGAGAAAACCCCAAATGAATGAGCCCTATATGAGATACCTACACGGAGCTGCATGGCGTTTGCTTGCACTCTGTAGAGGCGTGGCTGTTCCTGTGAGTAATCGGTTCATTTAGTACGGAGACAACAGCCTCTGATTGAACTACCCAAGGGCTTCTGCCATGTTCAGTTAAGCAACAGCAGCTTCTGCCGACTTTGTGCAGTTCCGCTTTCTGGTGGAAGGTGGGTGTGCTGCGCCTTAAGATCATCCACTGCAACACATGAGCTTTCTGGAACAATTGATAGCCCAGTGAAGGTTTAAACCGGTGAAGTTCCAATGGTTGTTTGGAATCAAACGACCACGCAGAAAGTAGGGTGCAACACGTTCCAAGCGTACAGACCACCGCTGCACCCAGCACCAGGAAACTTCTACTAAAAACTGCCCCAGTCTTCCTCCACCGATTATACGTGGGAAGGTTATAAAAATAGTGGGTTTTAACTCCGCAGAAGCTGAGTCCTCTGCGCCCTGTTTGGTCTTGCACCCCACAAACTCTGGGAAGTTGAAACGCAGAGTTGCGACAACAACTTCCTACCCAAATGGCTAAACATTCGCACATTCGTCTCAAACGTTCCCTCTTAACAATGTTCTAAATAGGTGGTGAGGTTTCCCTCCTACGGTACACTGGAAAAACACCTCTTCTGCATTGCCGAACCGCAGTAAATAGTGCAGATGCCTGCTGCGGTGACGCATTTGGAAGCACCAGGCGCGCTTTGTAGATTCACATGCATATCTCCAGCCTGAATTTTCACAACGCAACCGCCAACATTCAAGTTAATTTTGTATTTGCCACTGCGCCTCATTAGATGCTTCTGTCTTGATAAATTCGTTTTGCATCTGTAGGGCCTCCTGGCGAATGGTTCACTTGTGGTCTCTGAGAGCACGTGGGAAAGACTAGACCGCTCCTTCTGCTTTTCAAGTCACTTCTCCTTGAAAACAAAATGCTTAATTGTGAGTGTCAAAAACGGTAGAAGAAGATGTACAGAAGCTGTACGCGCGCCTGAGTAGTAACTCGTGGCTGGACGGCTCGAGGCTCGACTGCCAATTCCCCTTCCTGAAAGTTTGCTTCCTGAGGCTCTCGGCGTTTAATACCTCTGTGCTTTCAAAATAAGGGGCCGTGTCTAAAGGTGGACTGGTAATATGCAGATTTTTCAGTTACGGGCGGCTCTTCGTTTGTTTGGCGCTGCTGTCCTCTCTCTTGCATCCCAGAGTGTAGACCCTGTTTCGTGTTTTTCTCGAAATGGGGTCGCGAGTACTTTCCAGGGGGCTCTGACTGACGGACCTGTCATGCCATCTCCTGAGGATCATCCAACCAATGTATCTTTGCCTCAAGATCCTTTCCAGAACCACAAGCCGCCCCCCGACAAACTTACAGGCAGTGGTCCCTTGAGAGAGAAAACCCAGATTATGGACATTTCCCAGGATGCCGATACACTTCACAAGTCAGACCTCCAAGGGCAGCGTACCGGATTACGACCGAACGGGTGGTCAGACACCTCTTCCAAGCTTTCTACAGCACCCGTTGAGGCGGCTGCTGCTTCTCCTGGAGCGTCTGCTGTATCTGTAAAATCTGATGCGTCGACTGCTGTTTCTAGTGTCTCTAGTTCTGCTGATGGTTATAGCCACCCTTCCTCACATCGGGAAAGGAAGCAGGGGATCAGCGAGCACATGTTTTACGGTTTTCCGGAAGCCAACAGTGTCGGTGGTTCGCTGCTGCATGAGGACGTCGAAACGCATGCACCGCCAAGTGGCAGCCCCTCTGTATGGACATGGAATCCATTGCATTCAGGGCAGGAGCCAACAGAGGCGGAGAAATTGGAACACAACGGATTGCCTGAGGACTTCGTGGGAATACCAATGCTTGATAAGGCTGCGGAGGAGCACATCGAGCAAGCGGAGGATGTTGCAGCAGGAGCAGGAGCAGGAGAAGCCTTAGCAGGAGAGGAAGGCAGTACCCCTTTGCCTAGTCGCGAAACTGACTCAGATCAAGTAGCAGAAGAAGAACAACGGGGGAGCAGTCGTAGGAGCGGCAGCGGGAAGTATCAACGATGGCTTGAACAGAGAGTTGGAGAGAGCCGCGACGGCCGTAGCACAGGCGCTGAGTCGCCTTCTTCCTCTTCTCAAGACAACGACGGTCAGGTAAGACAGAACCCCAACTCCCCGAGCCCTTCAACTTCGCCCCAGGCGCCCGAAGCCGCAACTCTGCGGGGGACTGTTTCAGAGTCGGAATCGGGATCGATTGACAGATGGCCCACAACAGACAGTAGCAACTCCAGCGGCGGGGATGACAAAAGCCGCACAGGCGACAGCATTATAGACAGCAGGTACACCAGAAAAAACGGCAGTAGAAGGAAAAGAAGGCCTGGACACGAGGCTCTCTGGCATGCAGGGTGGAGAAGTCTTGACTCCCGTCTTGGCCACACTAGTAAGCTCCTGAGGAGTGACAAGGATCACACTTAACCGTAGTTATCTTTTAAAGACTTGGGTATCCATGCATTTGGGTATGGGTGGGGCAGTGATTTATGATGTAGGATTTGGGACGAGCTGATTGGGGATATTAACCGAATGAGGGTTAGCTATATATGGAAGATGTGGGGGCGACTCCCTTCCAAACTGCAGATTCTGAAGTTTGTTATGTTTAACAGCACGAGGACAGTTTGGCCATTCAAGGAGTACCTCGCCTTCGGCCACATCGTGGGAGCTGAACGAGGCTTCGGAGGACTCTGGTGACACTGCATGGCAGCCGCTTAGTCCTCGGGGGGGCCTTTCGGATTCTCAAAGGGCAGCTGGATTAGAAGCAGAAGACTCTCTCGGACTGAAAACGGAGTGTGTGTTGGAGGTGGGGGGCGTCCGCATCGATGCCTCCTACTTGGACTCGGCATGCACGGGGCCAGTACATGTGGAATACCAAAAAAAGCAAGGAAGGTTCCTGGAGCGACGCCTGTTATTGAGCAACACAACGGGGCAACCCCTCACAGTTGTGATGAAAACGGTCAACGCCAAATTCAAGGCTTCGACACCCTCCCATAGCAACTCTTACTATCGTGGCTTCTCGGGTCCCGCTTCGTTCCTACAGGAGCAAGACGGTGAAGACGCAACGGCCGCTGCAGAAGCAGCAGCAAAAAGTGCAGATTATGTTACTTCTATT
Source organism: Eimeria sp. OTU-X (assembly GCA_904066255.1). Lineage (NCBI taxonomy): Eukaryota > Apicomplexa > Conoidasida > Eucoccidiorida > Eimeriidae > Eimeria > Eimeria sp. OTU-X. The sequence continues at coordinate 14,174 of CAJFCX010000057.1, read as the reverse complement.
CTGAAGCAAATGCGCAGGCATCGAAGGAAACTCCCAAATAGCCCTCGTAAGCGAGCATTGAACAAAACTAGGAGCCGGCGCTCTATCGGGGTTTGAGAATAGAATTTTGGATCCTGGGAAATCCTACATGCTAATTCTTGTACCAGAAGTCAGCCTCTTCTGCAGAGGGAGCTTTAGATTGCTAGAGTGGGGGAGCAGTGAACACGGAGAAACTAGGTTGTATTATGTTGTAAGGAGCTAATCGATGGGGCAGGGAGCGCAGGGGGACCTAACAGGGGAGGCCGCACAGGTAGAATGGGGGCAAACAAACTGTGGTGAGGAGGGAATTAGTTGAAGTGAGCCCTGTCTAGGGTGCTTAACTTGTGCTCTGTTTGAATGTTTGTTTGTTGGGAATGTTTTGATGTTTGTTTGTTGCGATTGTATCGGCTTGCGGGCTGGATGGATGGGCAGTCGATTTAGTTGTTTGCTTTGCCAGCCCTCTTGACGGAAACAGCGAGAAGAACGAGAAGCAGACTAAGGGGGAGGCTCTCAGCTTCATGCAGACATCTGCGGGGGCAACGCGGATAATGCAGACGTGCGAAGACCTTTTTTCGGTGCTGAAGGACAGGAGAGATTTCTCCTGTGAAATTCTAGAGGCTGTCGACGTCATCATCTTGCAGTTCCCACCTACTGCAGGTACTCAATACGAGCTGCCGCGCAAGATTTAAGGCTAGCATTAACTCGTGAACTGTATCCACCTAGGGTGTACGCATGCACGACGTAGCAGTCCATTTAAAAACCCCGGGAAAATGCAAGGGAGGTAGCATAGGTTTTAGGCAGCAGCTCGAAAGTTATGCCTTGGGGTCTCGGGTTCGGGTTATGGTGGGCGCTGACTTCGAATCAAGGGCGTTGAGGGCTCTGATCTGTTTAGATTTGTCAGACAAGGGCGAGGTGCAGATGGTTTTGTCGAAGCTGTTGCTCTTAGAAGGACGGAGCATTCTCTTTTTTGAACTTGCAAAGCCGGTGAGGCTGTGTTCGAGTTCAGCTGGTGGGGTTCAGGATTTGCGGTGCGGGTTTTACGTCGTAAGATCTGCTGGTCCTGGTGACGTCCTGCCGGCAATACCTTGGTTACGGAGTGGGGTGGTTTTTAGTCGTGTACACGGTTGTCGCAACGGAGTCTGGTTTGTGGTTTAGGGTATAGAACTTAGGGCATAGAGTTCAAGATTTAAGTTTAAGGTGTAGGCGTTGCTGCTCCTGATATTCGTGTGTATACAGACTTCCCTTCAAATGGTTCCTGCGGGGGAGAGGCTTCCCGAACCACCCAAGGGGTTGATGGAACGGTGGGCCTTCATGCAGGCTAAGGAGGCCCTGCAAGCCCAGTGCTCAGCCGAGGAAACGGCAAGAACACGCCTTTTGTCAGGTACATAGGGTTAAATGATTTCTTGTGTGCAGTGGGATGTAGTGCTCAGTTGCCGACGTAGCAGCCAAGCCCATCTGTCTGTAAAGTGTATGTTTAAGGCCTAGAGAATAGGTTTTCAGCTTCATGCATGTGCGTTAGCGGCTGAGGACTTAAATAGGAGGGGAGCGAGCAGCACAGCTATAGCAAAAAACAAGGGTAGTCATCATATTCCACCCAGTGGCTACCTTTAAGTACCAGTTTTAGTTACTGGTTAAGTGAATCCGTCACCTCCTGGGTGTGAAGGCCTTTATTTAGCCCTACCCTTGTGGTGCTTGCCATGAGACTATTTGGCTCTCCTGCATGCGGCATTTGGAGCGGCGTTTTCGCCCCTTGTTCGCTTGTTTCTTCCCCTGTCGATTATTTCTGTGTGTTCCGCCTGTCATTGGTGAGGTGCTACGATTTCTTGCTTGCGTCCCTTCATTCTGCTCTAGAGTCTCTCTGATTTCTGCATCTTTATTATTTCCTTTCTCCCTCGTGGTGTGGCGTCTTTTGTCCTTATTCCTGTTGTACTCGTGCGGCATTATGTCTCTCTGGAAGGTGCTGTGTGGCGTTAGGCGTCATTACCGGTCGCAACGCAGCTTTGCCGTTTTCCAGTTGCAATTCGTTTTCTGCCGTTGTGTTTCTGCCGGCTTGTGTTTTCGGGTGTGCGCTTTGTTCTGCAGAGGACGAGGACTCTCCGGTGTCTGCCCGCGTCCCTCAGGATCCCGATTTAGAAAAACGCCTGTGGGGAATGTTCAGCGCGCACTGTGTGCATGCCTGGATGCATGGAGAGAAGGGTCACAGGGATATTGTGGTGAGGATAGACGGTCGCTTTCCTTCATTGCCCTGCCCTCCTCCCACCCATAAACAGCTGTGGCCTTGTGCCTTTGGAGGGAGTAAACGTACTTGTAGCGTTTTTCCACGCACTGCTCTGTAGCGCCGTGTGTGAGCTTGCGCGATTGCTCGGCTGTTAGGTGCTGTTTGTCACTGTCATTCCGCTTGTCTGCCGAAGTCCCTTTCCGTTGTTCGTGCCTTTTCTGGGTTCATATGATATATTGTGCTCGGCTGACTTGTGCCCATGTCGGGTCCACTGGTGAATCTGACCTCCATACATTCATGTGTTAGACTAGAACTTGCAGTTTTCCGTGTTTCGTTCTCTCATGGATTGCATTCTTCTTGATTCGTTTTTGGCAGGTGGCCGTAATCGACTCGGGCGTAGCGCGCCATTCCGATTTAGATGAGAACATATGGCACAATCCCCTTGAGACAATCGATGGACAGGATGACGACAGTAGGTCCCCATTTAGGCCTTACTAATGTTGTGCCGTATTATCTATGTTAGTTTTTGCGTCTCAGTGAGTGTACTGGGTTGCTCCTGCTTGTCGCCCTTTTTGCTTTTCACTGCAGCATAGTTTTACGTGCTCCTCTTCATGGATGTTTCATCCACCTTTTGCTGATGTTCAGTGTCTATATTGTGAATGTCACTGTGCATGGTTTGTTTCGTTGTATTAGCCTCACTGTGGGTATTCTGAAACTGGTAATCCATAACCCAAGTACTCCTGACGTTGTTGCTTGCTCCTGTCTGACCGCACCTACTATACCTTGCATTTCCAAAGGTTCTATTCTTTTCCTTCCGGAGGAACAATTCCTGTTCGTCTTGAAAATACTTCTTAGGTTCAGTTTGCGCACTGTACTCTTCCAAACGTCAGATAATGGTTTCATAGACGACACGGAGGGCTGGAATTTTGCTGATGACTCGAATCGTGTCGTCGATACAAATGGACACGGCACCCATGTGGCAGGTCAGCGGTGCATACACATCAACGGTGCAGCTGAGGTCCAGCTGCGCATACTCCATCGCCCGACGTACTACTGTGCATCACATTCATATGCTATTTATAGGGCACCACATCCTTGAGGTTTCTGCAAGTATGGTGTGGCAATACATGTTGCGCTAACATGAGTAACCTATATGCCCACACGCCATAGCTAACGCACTTAAACAGGCAGTTACAAACAGGCACTTTTGCGGGAACACACAAGCACTCACCGGTGAGGCTGCACTAACAGAAGCAAATAGACTGAGGTAAGCGCCCAGCATACATCTCCAGTTCTTGTCTGTTGGTAGAGATGTTTTGCCAGTCTAAGGTGCCAGGACCTACATGTCAAGGGTCCTATATGGTGTAGGCCAAAGAAATTCTTTGAAGGCCTACGGCTCACTCTCACTTCAGCTTAATGTGATAACGCTCAGTTGGATGTCAACAACCCTACTCGCCTGTAAAGAATGTTTTACTCTCTACGTGCGCGTACGTGTGTTGAGCACTTAGGTGTCCTGGCTGCTGTTATTCAAATGTGTTGAAGTGTATTGTATGCGCGGTACGCCAAATGTCAGTATGTGGTGCACAGGTACGGTAGGAGGCGTGGCGAACAACAGAGACATCGTCGGCTGTGCACCGCTAGTCTCCCTTATGAAAATACAGCAATTCGGCTCCAGCGGGACGGTCAGCATCTTGAGCCAAGTTAACACAGTAGCACTAGCACCTCCTGCTGGTGCTGCTGCATTTTTTCTAGAAGTGGTAGCTGCAGTCCGCCAGCATCTTCTAACTGGATCATTTCAATCATACTTCTGACCGGAGAGTCTTCGCCGCAGCATTTAGGTTTGGACGCCCATGCCGTAGGGTTTAGTGGTTTATAATTTGGTGTTTTTGATGCTTGTTACAGGGTTCAATAGGGGACGCCGTACGGGGCTTGGCTTACGCGATGGTGAAGGGGGTCTCAGTGATAAACAACAGCTGGGGTGCACCAGAAACCACCGCATCGTTGCAGTTATTGATAGAGCGGTCTCGCCATATGCGGGGAGGGCTAGGCATTCTGATTGTTAATGCGGCTGGCAACAGCAGCAGCAACAATGACTTTCAGCCCTTCTACCCGGCAAACTTCGACTACTCGAACACGATTTCGTGAGACCAATGCACAGCTGTATTGCCGGGTGTCGCTTTGGGTGGACTCGCTCCGTTTCATTGCATATATGCATCTGCGCGTCTTGTAGTACCTTTATTTGGAATAGAATAGCATATACACCACATGCATTCGTCTTTTGTTGAGAAGAAAGGTTTCACAACAGCACGCCGCGGGCAGTTTAGGTCTATGGCTGTCCTTGCACGTGTGCATTTCTGTTCTGCCGTTCTCTCTCCGTCGTTGTTTTCCCCAGTGCCCAGTGCCACTGCTTCCTGAGTTTTGTCCTCCATTTGCGTTTGTATTGCTTTTGGTCCCTGTGTTTGTCTGTGCTCATTCGCCCTGCTTACACTTGTTCCTGTACTTGTTTTTGTCCCGGTGGGAGCTCCTGCGTTCGTGCTTACATCTCTGCATTTCCCTCTCAGTGTGTCTACCCTCTAACCCCCATGTTCATTGGACACTTGATTACTATCAGAGACCTTTGTCGCCCTCTCCGTGTACTTCTTTTTGGCTCTGTTGTTTCTTGTCTCCATTGGCACCCCTCCCAATTCTCGTAATTCATGTTTTAGGGCTTTTTAGTGTTTGCATGTACATTGTAGACAACTTCGTTGTTCGGCATTACTTTAAACTCGGGTGCATTGCTGGGTTTTCAGTGTAGGCGCGTATGACGCTGATGGTAACTTGGCCTCCTTCAGCAACTACGGCAAAAACAGCGTCTCCTTACTAGCACCTGGAGACAGAATATATTCGACCTACCTCGACGATGGCTTTGCCTTCCTCTCAGGAACCTCCATGGCTGCCCCACATGTTTCTGGTGAGGAGCTGGCGGGCCTTTAGGCAGTGGCGCTGCGGGATATGCAGGTTTTTCCATGTGTCATCTGCTTAAGTTTTGGAATGCTGTAGTGTAAAGGGGATAGTTTAGCTCTTATGGTCTGGAGAAGCGACTTGTGGAGGTTTGGGGCAAATGCCTGACGGACAGAGGTCTGAGCAGGGCAAATATGCAATGGGTTCCTAGTACCTTGTTCATATTGCGATTCAGTAGTAGTTCAATGGGTTAAACTAAGCACATTTCCGGCACCTGCGCTGCTTCATGTTCATTTTCTTCTGTTTGTATTGGTGTTGAAATAGAGGACCGCAATCGGCGACTCCTTGCCATCTGCCTTGGCTATCAGTACACAGCAATTTCATGTTGCAGCAGGGAATTACGGGATTTTAGCCTAGGTGATAGAAACACGATGCCAGCATGAGACACTTGTGCACTGGTGTGTCGACTGTGCTGACGCGGATGTGCCAAAGCAGTACACGTACAGTTCCCTAGGATTTGCCCTAGCCCTGAGGCCTGAGCCGAATATTGCCCCTGCTTCTTCGTTTTGTTGCTTTGTTGGGTTTTATTTGGCAAATGGCGTGTGTACGGGTTGTTGCCTGAGCTTACACTGTCCCTACACATTCACAGGTGCCCTGCCCTGAATCCGTGGGGTTGGTGGGTTACTTTTGCCCCTGCACCGCTTTCCCTGGCAGGCGTAGGAGCATTGGTGTTCGGCGTGTTCAAGAAGGCCAACTCTGATGTCACCGCAGCCGAGGTCAAGGACATCATCAAGGCGACAGTACAACCCCTGAAATCGGCACAGCAGACCACTCAGTGGGGCGGTGCCGTCGATGCCGCTGCTGCCGTCTTGGTACGTTGCTTCGTTCATGCTTGCGTGGGCTCTGTTGTAGCTAACACGCCGTATACAAACATGCATATGCACTCACGTTTTGCTTGTGTACATGCGCGCGTATGTATTGTAGGAAATATGCGTGCATGCATTAGCACAACGGGTATTCATAGTAGATGTTCAGAGGAATATATGTGCTTGTAGACGTGGTTATACGTTCTTATAGACCTGCACGTGTACGAAACATCTCCGGTTTGCCACATGAAGTTTCCGGTACCACTCGGTTTAGCTCTTCTGAGCCTTCAAGTTTTGTCTAAAGGAATGAAACCTTAGGCTTTAATGCTGGAGTGCTAAGTAACCTTAGGCTTTAATGCTGGAGTGCTAAGTGCGTGCGTGACACAAGACTTCCAGTCTGAAACGAAGCTATGAACGTATGTGCATCCTCTAGTAATACCGGGGTAGGCAGACGGTCTGCTTAGCGGAAGTGCACGATGGTGCAGTTCTGTTGGCATAACCTCCGAAATTGAGAAGCTGCCTTGCTGTATAAGCTGCTGCTGTTTCTGATACTACGCCAACGGCGCTGTTGCTGATTTTCTTCGTGCCTTTGCCGTTGTTTGTGTTCGGTAGATGGCGAGGATGGGGGGCATGTGGATGCAAATGAAGTGTACCGACATGATTGTTGATTTGGAGGCGGAAGAGAAGTATGCCTCGACGCTGTACTGGCGGGGTTACGCTGAAGGCACCTACAGGTAGAGTAGTGTGTGATATGTTTATTTCATTACGTCCTTTGTTTCCTCCCCTTGTGTGGTTACTGCTGTGCTACTGATTCTGGCCTATTGTTTGTTCCTCTTGGTAGATACTGTGTTAAATCCTGACCTACGCTCATTTTCCTAGTAACCCATTTGCCCATTTATCCATTTTTGCTGTACAAATATACTTCATTTTGTGCGGGGATGCCAGACAGGCCCAATTGAACGTCTTTTCATACACTGCCGAATATTGATTATCCTTGTTGAGATGCCATGCTATGGTGTAACCCTACCGAGCCGCATGTATGAAGGAACCCCAGTAATTATCCCAGCCATTCTATTTTTACTGCCTGCAGGGCAGACATAAAGGTTGAGGTGTACAGTAAGGAGGGCAACTTGTTGGGCACCGCCTTGATTCCCATCATGTTGAACAGCAGTACAACTCCCGCGACAAACAAACCGAGCGATACTGAGGCAGCAAATGCCTTCAGTAGCTATGCAAAAGAGAGAGACCATCAAACTCCCCTCTGCGATGTTCAGCTCGGCTATAAAGGCAGCTTAGAGGGTAGGCTGTTGTCCTGTGTTTCTGTTTAGGTCGGTGATCTTGGCTTAGCTTTTTTCGCTCTTCTGTAGTCTGCCTTGCAAGAGTTGTATTGGTCCTGTTTCCGATCAGCTCCGCCACTGTTTGTTCATAGACCTGTATAAGTACACAGATATGAGTGCATCGCCAATTCCCCATTGTCAGTTACGTTCGGCCGCGTGTATTGTGCTCTAGTTGAGTTCCCGTGTAGCTGTTGCCTTCGTTTGGATCAATCTCGTGGGTGCTTGTTCATTTCGGAACTTTGGTTATGATGTTGCGTTGTGGATCCTCCTGCTCCCCCCATGCATTATCTTCTGCTTCTGCTGTACCTTCGTTCGTTGCTTTGAACCCTGGTCCAACACCTGGACTGCATACGTGGTTGGGTTGGTTTCTATGCTTGTTTTATTCAACCATACTGCATGATGTAACAGAGCATTAATAAAGGGACAAGTGCACATCGATGTATATACATGTAATATAGATGTAATGTGTTTGTGCTTAAGCGGCGCCCTTGCCTTCTTTTGTGGGAAGCATTGCACCCTGTAATCCTGTCTTTGTTTACTCACTTGTGCATGCGTTTCTAACTTGGTCTGCTGCGTGCTCTTTCATGGTGCAGATGAGGGATGGAGTGGGCTAAAAATCGCTGCAGTTTCCCTTGGCTGCGTCGCAGGCGCTTTGTTGTTGACCATAGGAGGCTTCCTCCTCTATTCACGACTGTACGCACACAGGGTCCCTTAATTTGTTGCCTGTTAAATGGGAAGTCGCTTGTCCAACTTTAGGTGTTAATGCTCTCCTATGGAGGGATGTAAATTTCTGTAGACAATTCTGCTAGTACATACGCCTGGCGCGTTTATGTGAATATATCTAGTATGTTGTGGACCTGCAAAGGAACGTACCAAGGGACGTTAGTTGACAGTAGGGAAAAGCACCTCCTGTGTTTGTTGTCTCCGCCGTTGTTCTGCACTTTCGCCGTGCCGTTTCCCTCCTTTTCAGCCATTAACCCCCTGTGTTGGTTTTCGTAGTGTGTTTGTTAGGTAGCTTTTTCGCATTTCCTGTTATGCCTATTTTGTTCCATTATGTTACTTCACTTTACACTTCATTCCCTTTGCGTGGTGTCTCATACATGGAGTTCCCCGCTGTTCAGGGGATGAATAGAGAAGGCCTAGTGAATTATGAAAAGTGTATTCCTAGCCGCACGTTGCCTGTTTAGATTTTCTGTATCTTGTTAGAGTCTGTAATGTTTCCATGTATTTCTCCCCGGTTATCACCGTAGTCGATGAAACCAATTCTTATTTGTATTGCCACAGTAACTGTTGCAGGTGCACGACTACCCCTTGCAACAATATACTGATATTTTAATTTGCATATGTCCCATGTTCATGGTCTACACATACATACTATCCACACTGTACAGTTCATGTGATACAATTGTGCTTAGGTCCTGCAGGGTATTTCTCCATATTTCAAATCTTCATTTACTGCATTCAATGCTTTCACTAGATGTTACGTGACTGCCGCGTTCCATTTGTTAATGTATTATTACATATTCAGTTTCAACGAATGCTGTTTCTGTCTTGTATAGCTTTACATGGGTTCCGAAAACATCGTCTGTTTGCTTACCTACTCGGATACTTGCAGTGATAGAGTATTCTGGTGGCATATTGTTGGGTTTGCTGCAGCAAACGTTCTAGTTCGAGCAGCCCGACGAGAAACCCATCACACAGCAGGGGAAAGGCAGAAGAGAAGAAGATTTCAGTTAGGGAGGGCTGGCAATGAAGACGAAAACAGGGGACCCTCAAACAAAATGGACAGAAAAAATGGAATAGGGGAATAAGTCAAGCTCCTGGACGGATTGAAGCGTCAGTGTAGTTGAATGCTTGGAAATACAAATTAGCAAATAATGCACAACAGCTCCACGGCTAGCAAAACAAAAACTAAAGATACCTTCACCGATAGCCTTGGCACATACCTGCAGTTGTTGGAATTTGTCAACCAAATAAATAGAAAAAGGGCGCACATCGTTTCGGCGGCTACACGTAGGTATAGATCAGAAGCGCAGATAAGACAGTAGTACAATAATAGGACCGGACTTGTTGTTTAGTGTTAGTTCCGGTAGAAGAGTTGGCGGTGAATACATTTTCCTGTCCCCATAACCCTAAACTAACTTCACTTTCGTGAAGTTAGTTTATGCGCCACTTCTCTTTAGTTTCTGCCTTTCATTTTCTCCATCTGCTGCCTTTCCTGACGTCTTCGTCCTTTTTGTACGTATTGAGCGCCCACTAGTTCCTTCACATTGTATCACAGAGACGGCAGCCAAGCGCTCCTCTTTTTAATCACTGGGAGCCAAGCTGATTAATATATTTGTTATTCAAGTTTCCTTCGACAACCCAACATGGGGGCAATCGTTGTGTCCATTGGGCTGGTGGTTCTTTGCTTGGGTTAGACAAATCGAGCTCTGCCGGATGGCTTTGCTTTTCTAGGCTCCACACGCAAAGAGGGATACACACAAGGACACTCAGACGGACGGATAGACAGACCGACAGACCGACTGACAGAAACAGGGGAAGTGAAAGTCGTAATACGGAGAAGGGGACGGCTCTCTTACCTGATCTCTCGCTGTGCCTAGAGGGGCACGGGAGTGGTGCAGATCAGCGTAACGAACACAGAGGATGTCGAACAGGGTTGGAGTAAAGAAGCAACAACCCTGTTCTGGCTCTCGGTGGGAGTCGGGCTTATCTACGGGCGAACGCAATACTTCATAGCCATTTAGCTCTATAGAAATCCTCACATCTATCTATCTAAACAGCGTCATCCTCTGTAACGAAGTCTGTCCGCCGTTGGCAAGGCTCTCTACAGTTGGCGCATGATCTCTTACTCAGCTTTAGTCGGCAGCGCGAACGCAAGAACAAATGCTGAGCAATTGTCTTGAGAGTTCCTGCATGCAGAAATGGGGAGCTTCGTTATGGTCCCATTTGGGGTTACCGTACCGGGGAGCAGCAACTTTTGGGATGCTGCCTCCCTTCTCCTCCAGCCCCTACCACTGTGGACAGTACGCCTTGAGCCCAGTGTCCTCTATCAGTGGGTAGAGATTACTCAGGATAGTCGCTCCAGTGGGTAGAAAACCAACGGCGAGGCGCCTCGTCGCATGAGAGCGAACGCAGTATCTGCATCCCGTCCAGCGACAATAATGCTTGTGGAGTGCATCTACGTTCTCTGGCGGTAGCGGTAAGATGGGCGTCACAATGTGAAATCAGTGGAGGAGTTTCTTTCTTCACTGGAGCTGTGATCCCCACTCCTCAAAATCCTCCAGTTAGGGTCTTTTGGCACCCTCCGATGCACCGTTGACCAAAGGAGTATCCCGTGACCTACCGGGAATATGGGGAGCCAAAGCCGCGGAACTTTCTCATAGTCGCACTGTTGCAAGTTGAGAGTTTCCAGCTTAGTAATATTATATAGATATGCATACCTCTGGCTTTAGTAGTAATTTCATATTCAATGAGAAGCAGTGATTCACCTTATCAGGAGAGTCAGCAGATCATCAGCTGTTGTATACAGTAGGCGAGCACTACAGTGGATATCCCATTGAGCCTGAAGAGGTGCACCCATTAAAAGAACACAATACAATGTAATATTCGTTCTAAATCAGATCAGGTAAGAAATAAGGCCGACAGGGGCTGGGCTGCGTGCAATCATGTGGTGACCAATGCTCCATCGGTTTAGCGCAAGTTCTATATTACCACAGGACCACTGCGAGCTGTAAGTCATACATCTTAAGCTGGCGGCTTCGTAAAATCAAGCTTCCCCGTCCCCAGTTTTCCTGTATCCTGAGGGCAGGGACTCGAACGCCTGGAGCTGCCGGAGAGCAGACGGCCGTTCATGGGTTGCGATGCACCGTTCTCCAACACAAGGTGCAAAACAACCCTACAGGAAAGCACAACCAAGCCTTCTGTGTTGCATGCACTAACACTACAGAGAATTAGCAAGCATTCGTGCGTACAGTCCCTATTTTCACGCAGGTTGCCACGTACGGGCAAGCGAGTGTTTATGTACCAACGGTCCGCAGAGCACATACCAGCGACATGCTGTTCTATGCTGATTGTTCCCCTCCATTTATATGATCCTTTGTCACTGCCTGTATATTGAACATGGCAGTTGCCTACAGCACTTCATATTTTGCGGTTTTGGCACCTACACACCAGCGCACGGGTTGACAACCTACTGGGCTTCAACGCAAACTTTTACTACCTTGGGAAGACCGCATTCTTTTCGCGGCCCCACCCAGTGGAACACCACAGAGCGAAGGAAAAAGCTAGTGGCAACTCCACCGAGCTGGCCTGCACAAACTCTATGCGGGTCAGAAGTGCCAGTTCGCTCTTGGGTGCTGCACCAGGAGGGCCATGTATCTCTTGAACAACTATCTCGAGTGTTCGTGTATGGAGAAAGGGTGTTTTGGTTGTGCGTGTATGCTGAGTTGACGTACATTTGCAGTGAGGTGAGATGAACATTATGAGTATGAGTTCCCGCCTCTTCCCTCCCCCCACCCTCTACCTCTTGACTTACTCGGTCAAGGATGCCTTGGAGTTGGATAGAGGGTCATATGGGTTGTGGGAATTCCTAGAGCATCCTTTTGAGTGCTCCGCCGCTTGTGAAGTCATTCAGCGATGATTGATAATCCCCGCCACAGTAGACCTACTTGTGGGGTTATCGTGTTTTGGAGTTTTGGCAAATCGTGACAGGCTGTTTATCCCCTGGTCATTCTGCCTCTGTATGCAGGCTGCCTGGGGAATGAATGGTGAACTTATTGCAATTTCCATACGGTGACTCTTATTTCAAGCTTTTGGTGCGACTGGCTCGTAGGAGTGACTGCTGATACGCTGCGGGACTCTCGTTCTCGTTGCAGTGCAGAGGAAACTGGCTTACCTTCTCCCTGCCCACGCCACATATTTGTTATGAGGTTTTGTCGTTCTATTGGAAGTAGAATTTGCAGAAGCTTTTTTATTGTAGTGTTTGTGCAAGCGACAGTTCCACCAGCAGCTGCGGGGATGGCTCCCTCTGTTGCTAGTGTTGCTGCTGACAAGCATTCCGGTATTATGTGGCGATAGCAGTTTTATGGAGTGCTCGAAACAATGATTTACGGAAGCAAAGGAAACTTTCCCATTTTTGTGTTGTTTTCTCCACCTCGTTGGGGGAGTAGGGGGAACGCCCCAGAGTTTGAAGAAGGAGGAGCGCAGCTGCTCCACAGCGTTGAAGAGGCTAGTAAAAGGTCCGCTGCTGAGTGTTCTTTTGCATTTCTATGTTGTTGAAAGACAGGTTAACACCAAGAGATTAGGGAAACGCAAGACCACCGTCAGGAACACAACACCAAATCTGCAGGCCCCGAATAATGAGCGGAAGCTGAACGCCGGCTGCTGCTGCGTTGGTTGCGATTCGCTCCACAATGTGTATGCGTTTGCATCGATTTGAAGTAAAGGGTAATACTGAAGATAATACCCTAGGGAGGAGGATTAAGCCCGCCCTTCTCTGCTGCTTTTTTCCCCTGCTTTGATTCGCTATTCTCATCTCAACATGCGTCTTGCCGACGGGCGCGCGAGCCACCGCTAATCCCCCAGTAGATCCTCTCCTCCTAAATTCTGGTTTTCTTCTAGATAGAATTAAATGCTTCGCCGCTACAGATGCAACAGTGAAACTCCTGGGAACTCCACCGCCCCACCAAACCCTCAACTCGTTTTACTACCCTGGATATGCGCTGACGCCTGATGCTTTAAACCCTACACATTAATCCGTCAAACCACAAACAAGCAGAATACGCATCTAAGCATGTCTCCTTAACAAACAAAAAGCCTGCTCAGCCGGCTGCATTACACAATTATTAATCCCCCACCCCACGGCGCCTTCTTCGCAGATTATCCCCTTCCAGTCAACAGCGACACCAGCAGCAACAGCAATACCAGCGGCAGCAACAACGAAAGAAGCACAGCTTTTAGCGGCTGCGGCAGTAGCCGCATGAACCGCAGTGGCGAAACTGCCACAGCAGCTGCAGCCGCGACGGTTTTTTTGTTTTTCGTGCTTGGGCACAGTTTGCTGCCACTGCTCTCTGTGTGCTTCTGCATTTCTCTTAGTGGGTTGTTGTTGAAATATTTATTGTAATTACAATTCTTTTTAAGCCCTCGGAGTTTGTTATATGCCGGTCTTGTTTGGTCTGCTCTCGTGCTGCAGCAGTCGTTTAGGATTATTTGTAGCATTCTTGCTAAACAGGAAATGGCTGCTGATGCTAACTCCTTGCAGGAAGGAGGCACTTCTTTGGTCTCTTCTGACCTCTCTAAAAGACAAGAAGAGCCTTGGCTGCTTCAGCAACATTCAGGAACTTGGCTAAAAAACATACAACACACCACCAACATCAAGGGCGATGCTATGGTAGCAGGAGGCCAGCCTGAGATGGAGAGGGAAACGGAGCCTGCTGCGGCTCCTGAACCTCCTTTAGCTCCTTCGGACAGAAGCGCTGGAGAAAAGCTAAACTACCAGAGCGTGCAGCCCCGCATCAACAGGAACGTGGACAGCCGCCGCAGCAGCAGCATAAGCCGCGACAACGAGCACAGCCGTAGCAGCAGCCCAGAAGGCTACGATGTGCATAGCAGCACTAGTATAGGCAGCAACGAAGTGCAAAGCAGCAGCAGAATCGTCGGCAACGAAGTGCAAAACAGCAGCAGCAGCACAGTCGGCAACGAAGTGCAAAGCAGCAGCAGTAGCACAGTTGGAAACGAAGTGTACACCAGCAGCAGCACAGTCGGCAACGAAGTGCACAGCGCCAGCAGCAGCAC
>CAJFCX010000056.1:0-53234 GCA_904066255.1 Eimeria sp. OTU-X | reverse complement strand
CCACCTCCTTTTGCTTAGGATCCCTCAATTAATTTTCTTAACGAGCAGTCCACGCATTAGTTGTGGAGAGGGGTGCATGGGGATCCGTGTGCTATCTTCTCTTCCTATTTGCAATTCGATTCTGCAACTGTGTCTCTTTGAACAGCCGCATAATGGGCAGCAGCGACAGCAAATGGAGCAGGTAAGCGCCGCCTCAACGGCCACTGCAGCAGTAACAGGATGCATTCGTACAACAGGAGGCAGGCAGCGATACTGATACTGGCTCAACTCTAACAGATAAGGCCAACGCACATTACCTCGAAATTACGGAAACCGCAGCCAAACAAACCGCCATCCGTACATAGGGGCAGTTGCCGTTCTTGCTGCTAACAGAAAAAGAAGGGGCAATAGCTGAATAGACACATCTTCAACGAAAAGCTTCAAACCGACAGACGAGACAGCATGCAGCAGTATCAGAGCTGTTTACCCCTCTCCACAGCAAACGGAGGACAAATCAGGGAGATCACTCCGCTCGTGTGGCAGATCGCCCAATGCCTGGTTGTGCTGCTAGTGCTGCAGTGACTACCATAGTTGCTGCTCAGGCCAAGGTTGCTGCAGTTGCTGCGCAAGTTAGTGCTCCCAGGGTGAGGTACGCAATGTTTCTGATGGGTAACTATGATAAATGTTGTGATGCTGCTGCAGCTGCAGCTGCAGCAAATGAGGCCCGACGAGGCAGCAGGTGAAAAGAACAGGGTTGGAATGCTTTTTGTAATATTCAGCTGTAGGCTTGTTAGCGAAACAAGAAGAGCGAAGGCATTGACGCAAGGCACGACGAGAGGGACAAATGAAAACACCTGCTGGATGGTACACAAGTTCACACGGATTCGGAGGCGCCGGGAGGGGAAAACAGGTAAATGGGAACCACAAGCCGTCCTTGAGATATTTGAGACACCTGAAGATGAAGAAGCAAGAATACAAAACTAGGGATCAGGCAAGCACCTGCCGCTCGTTGCCCGGCAACCCGACGGCGAGTGCAACGGCAGTGCCCTCGAGCAAGCTTGTGGCTCATTCGATGACTTGGCCCAATACACATTGTTCATCCGAGACACGATCAACTTAATAAAGGTATAAGGCTGCTTAGGGAGGGAGAGCAGCACACCCTGTTCCTTGATACTGCTCGAAATTCTCCACACTCAAGGCCACCGAAGGGATTTCGCCTTCCCCGAGACACAACGGCAATGGGCGCCAGTACGTCCCTTTTCGTTCTGTTTAAAGCAGTGACACTCTGAAGAAACATAATGCAAGCAATTTCACAGCTTTACGAGCAGAAAAAAGAGGAGCAACAGCAGTGGCACTGCGTATGCATGACAGGAGGCGCCCTACGAGCCTTGCCGTTGACGGTCAGCGGGAGGCTTCAAGCGCGTTGTCCATATATGGGGGACTATAGCACTTCTGTTAGCAGTCATTCAAATGGATCGACAAGATCAATGTGGTGCACTATTCGTCGCCTTTGCCTATCCTTCGCGGACGAACCGCCAGGGCTGGCAGTGACCATTGGTCATATGACCTGTACTGAAGGCAAAGTTCTCTCTACCTTCAAATGCATTTACCGACTAAAGAAACACACTATTGTATAGGCAATGAAGATAACCCTTTTCTCGTGAGGCGTCGCGGTGCATATTTACTGGGGGTTGTTCCCTCAAGTAATCCTGTTCTTGCTCTTGCCTTCTTGCTCTTGCCCTACCCCTGCCGGATCTTCTCCGCGTTTTTTCTTTCAATTATATGATTCAGTGCTATATGCCTCGAGCTGGACGGAATCTCAGCGAATGGCACCAGCAGCAGATACGGGAGCTAGACCCACGTCGCTGCAGCTGCTGCGGTGGGGTGTCAATTCGTTGGAGGTCAACCCTGCAGCGTTTGTGTTCCCCGCTACTTCTAGAAGTTCCCGACAAAGACGGAATGGTGGGTTTGCTGGGCTGAGCTTCAGTGTGAGGGCCATAGCGGCGGTGGCGGCAGTTGCCGCAATGTACCTAGTGCTCCGTTGTGCTGTTTACTTGGTAAACAGCCGCACAACCACACCAGCACTCAGATATCTTGCAGTTGCAGAAGGGACGAACAGTGGAGACACCGAAGAGTCCTGTAGGGATCCACCGGAGGGCCCTTTGTATGTTGCAAGCGCTCCTATTAGTGAAGAAGAAGGCGAGCATGGCCTGACTTTGAGGCGACTGTCGAAAAGGGCTCAACGTTATGTCACCGAACTGGCGCGCTTGATACATAGCAGCGAGCCTGTGCTGCGCAGGCTGGATCCCCAACTGAGAGCCATGTGTATAGCAGGGCTTTTGTGTTTGTCCCTGGTGGAGTTGGCTGCTTTGTTAACATTGTTGAAAGGAAGAGAAAGACAAATCGTATACAGAGAAATGCATACAATTCAGAGACGAATTTGGGCCCTGCGCGATAGCATAAGCAACGCTGATCTTTCCATTGCGCGGCAGCGCCACATCAAACAGCTGCACATACTGCTAGACAGGGTCAAAGAAGTAAAGCCCGCAACGCCCCTCACGGAGAGGCAGCGACTGCTACGAATCAAGCATCTGTTGCAGCTGCAGGAGATGGCTTTGGGGCAGCTAAACATCGGAATTGGCTGGATGAGGGAATCTCTGGGAATCCGTGAAAAGCCCGGTGTTGAAACAAAAGCTTCCGATGCAGCCGCTAAAGGTGCTAGTTTAGCTGTTGATGGTGGTGCGGCAGTTGCCGCAACGACTCATGTGACCGTTGCAGCTTCTGAAGGTGCTGTTACAAACTCTGCAGCTCTCAAAACTGCCACAGAAAGTAGGCTTGCTTCAATCGTTTGGTCCTTCAGAGAAACAGTGAACAAACGCCGGGAACAAGTTCTTCTCGACGCGCTCCTAAGCCGTTGGCTGCGGGAGATGCATAAAGTAGACCTTCACTACGGACTTGTCAGAAAGAAATGCCTCGATGAGATTGCCCAAATGCCGAAGAAACACCACATGGAGCTCCTAGAAGACCTTAAGGACACTCCGTTGGGGAGGGGAAGCGAACCCTGGGAGAGCGAAGACCGCACGGGAGAGGACGCGGAACAGGGAATTGTCACCCCCACTTCAAGCGAGGCAAGCTCACGAAAAGACGCAGTGTTTCCTGGGGGAGCAACCGGCGCTTCTCTTGATTTAGGACGGCTGAACATTTCCACGCCAAGCTCACAAACAGACGCAGGGGCTGGCGAATTGGCTGGCGTGTCCGCCTCTCCCAGCGAAACAACTACTCCTGCTGATGAGAGGATGCAGACGACATTACATGCAAGTAGTTCTCTCAAAGCTGTGTCTACTAGAGCAGCGTCCACTGTGCTTTCGCATGTCTCGCCGCCTTCTGCAGCAGGGCATTTTGAAGGCTTTGCATTTGCTGCAGCTCCCCATCCTGCTGTTGTCCCGTCATCCCTTGCTCAATCGCCGGGAGCCGCACAGGATTCCAATAAGCCGTGTGCCACTTTCTTCGGAAGCTCTATGGTTGCTTTCCGATATCCGGGGTCCCTACCGATGCCCTCCCTAATTTCTTTCAGGGCAGCTGTTTCTGCTGCTTCTGCTTACACGCCAGAAGCAATCGCACTATGGAGGAGCAGTGGTTTTGTTCAGGGTCCTGTCGGCCCAGCTGTTGCTGCTTCACAGGGGGCTAAAGTTGCTTCACTTGGGGCCATGCCTACCTCCACAGCCTCACTTCCCTCGCCAGCAGTAACAGAAGTGTTTGAGACACCCCTTGAAGGATCAAGGCCCCATCTAAGAGCTATTATGATGCCACCCACCCACCACCATGCATATTCTACACTCTCTGCCTCTCCTGTAGAGGCCCTAGGAGCCTGGCCATCGCAGGCAAAAGGGATAGACAGAGTGGCTTTTCAAGGCCCACGCAAATTCATAAGGGGGCATGCGATGCAGCAGTTTGAAGCATCAGCGTCTCAGCCTGTGCCAGCCTCTCCCTTTAAATTGACGGAGGGTCGTTCGTCTCCAGAAATACCGCAGTCTAGAGTCCCCGTTGACATCTACGGAACGCCAATCACCTTCAGGGAGTGGGGGCTCGCTGCAAACCAGAGAATTCACGCCGCCACTGGGTTCTTGCCCACAACAAAGCCCGACGAACCAGGTCCTTCTGCGATTGCTGCAGGATTTGCCGCACTGGAGAACCGGTTCCGTGGGGAATCCCACCAATAGCCGTGCGGAACAATGATGAGCCATATGGAGCTACCAGACCCTACGGCAAGGTCTGCATCTGATGCTACAGCAAGTAGTGCAGCGGCTCAGTCCTTTCCTAGTATCCTCGAATATGGTGTAGATAGCTCTTCACACTAGGGGCCTCATTTTCCAGGGCGTTACTGGCCCTTTCCTAGCCCAAAGTCCTACGAAGGGGTGTGGTGTACAGAAGAGTTTCCTTGTGCGCACGTTTGTTTGCAAGTACTGTTCGTCGGCAGCCAATCACTTCTAGCAGGGCAGCGTTCGTCCTTTTCGGATACACCTTGCCTGCTCTTCCCTGCCGTACCAGCCGTGTTAGGTGACGTGTAATATGCAGCTGCCTTCTCCTGCAGCGACGAGCTCTGATGCTTTGCTTGGAATGTTCAATTAGGCTCTGCGCCCCTGAAAACTGCAAAGGGCATAGCATTTCAGACTCAACTTCCTCCTGGTAACGCAGGTGGCCGACCCGTCCTGTTGAAGTCTGAAACCGCTCCACAAAGTGTGACAGAACCAAACAGTAGTACTGATACTCAGCCCTGAAGGTTCGCATCGACTTATGGCAATGGGCATGCCTAACGCAGTGCAGAAGAGCACTGCTGGTGTGCACCATCCATGTTTTGATCGATATAGGTCGCTGGTGCAGTGAGACATTTCAAACACAGGCAACCGCGCGTTGCACCAAGGCATTTGAACTAGCAGAAAGCGCATCAAGGCGTTGGTTTGTGGAGCACTACAGCGCCTAAACGTCCAACGGGAACTGCAGTGCCTTTTGGCGGATTGGTCGTCTAACAGCTGCACTGTCTGTTATAATGAAGGATGCAATCTCTCTGACCAAGGCTGATCTCACTGCTTGTTAGGGAATTCGAGCAGCAGCCGAAGCAGTGCTTTTGATCTATCGCACAAAGCGCGGTTCCTGGTTCACGCAGGGGACATCTCTGTGTGAGTCGTGTACAGCCTGTTGCACGCGCTAGCATTGCCTTTGGAGCAGCTGCCATCAATCCCTTCTTTGCGGGGACTGTCTGAAGCGCTTCTTGCTACCTGGACGCCCACCGAGAGCGTGCGGCAGTGCGGCTATCTATACTGTTGGGGGAGCACATTCAGATCAAAAGGCTCCACAGACACTCCTACGATACTCCGAGAGGATACCTATCACAGCAAAAACCGGTAGACGCAAAATCGCTCTCTAACGGGCACGTTGACAAATACGCGTGGGGCATGGCACAGTAATTAAAAATCCTAGCGCATACTCCACGACGACATGCAGTAGACAAATACGCCAATTGTCTCCCGAAGCGTTTCGTAGTGCCTTTGGGGGTTCTTAGGAGCTTCTGAGTCCCGTCAGGTCAATGGGGGTGGCATTGCCTCGCGTTCAAGGGGTTTGCTGTGCTCGTTAGAGGCGGCGCTCTCTACACTAACCTGCCCAATTGCCCTGTGATTTGTTTCCAGAATGCTTTGCCGTATTAATGGGCACTTTCAAATATGTGAATGCGGAGCCGTCTTTCATGAAGGGTCAGGTGTAAGCCCTGGCTTTCCTTGAAAGCTCCGAACAGGAAACGTCTGTGGTGCTTTACCTAGTTAAGTGTCCGAACCGCTTATCAGTCATTCTACAACAGAACCAAGCTATCTAAGTGGTAATATTTCGCCTTTTCTTTACTGAACCATCCTCCCTCCATGTACTCACCACTTCATCTATTCCCGTTTGTGCGAAACGTTTGACCTTCTCGGCGACATTTGTACAACGTGAAGTTCGAATAGCCGCGACCGCGACCATGTCACAACGTCATTGACAACCGTCGATTGTGAATATTTACGTTGCATTAGAGAAAGAAATGCACCTGTCTCTCTTCTCCTTACCAAAGCGGCTGGCTGTGGAGTCACAGCTACTGCAAATGGACAACGGCTCACAGCCAAGCTTCCATGCAAATAGACATCGTTTAGTGCTGCTCTTCGATCGGATAACCATCCGTTCTTCAACACCACAACCATTCAACGCATACTACTACATCGAGGCACACAGAGGCAGTGATCGCGCATCACACTACACACAAAATTCACAGCCTTCTCTGCCCTTGGCATCGTAGAGAAGTAGAGCACATCGTACTTCCTTCGGCGGACATGAGTCCTACTCCTAACTGTGGCCTTTATTGGTCACTCAGATATGATTACACAGCACTTTGCTTAGTGAGCCCCAGGCACTTCAGTCCAGCGGAAGCCAAACTCCAGACCGTGATAGCCCTTGTCGCATTCTTGCCTCCTGAGCACTCTAAGCCTGCAGTTCCGGCTCATGGTACAGTGCTCCATAATGCCCTAGCTCCCCCCCATGGGGATTCTTCCAGGCGGGAAGTTCAATAAATCATTGCATTGCCCATGTAAATCAATCCGCTTACCTGTTCGGAATCTTTGACCCCCTTTATCCACCTAGGAAGAGGCAAACGATCCGGCATTCCCCTCAGAGAGAACCCCCCCAGGCGGCAAATTGTCTTCACTAGACTCCGCAGGAGCAGGAGACATCTCGACTGCTGCAGCCCTTACCGCAGCATCAGGCGAGGGAATTGCGTCAGCATCTACGGGCTGCTTAGAATGCAACAATTCGCCCGGCTGTTGAACGGATGACCCTCCGAAGAGTTTCCCAAGCTCTACAAACCCTGCAACAATGGCTGCACGATTTGCGCCATCAACTTCTGGTTCCCCACCTGCCCCTTGGTTCTGGGCTCCAGAGGTCGAGGGACGGGAGGAAGAATAGCCAGAATGTGCATAAGATTCGTAAGGTACAAACGGAACGCCGTATGTGCCGGCAGGACGGCGCGGCCTTGATGCGCCTGGGGCTCGATCAAAGACACCCTGCTGTGAGGATTTTGCTGTAGGGGGATGTGTGGCTGAAGAATCCACAAATTTGCCTTGTGCAGTCACGGAAGCCACGGATGCACCAGTAGCGGCATACATAAAAGGAATTTGAGAAGCAGTGTCATGCGGCCACAAAGTGAAGGCTTTAGGTTGGTAGCCAGCAGCAGCAGGAACGGGTGCTCGGTAGGGACTGGGTGGAAGACTCATTGAGTTTTCAGCATAAGACAGAAGACCAAGAAGTCCCTCAACATAACTGGCACTTCCGAGGGCGGCTTCAGAGGAGCGACCACGAGCTGAAAAGGCAACAGCAGGTTCGGGAGCGGCGGACAATGCAGGCACTAGGGGACGCTCTGCACCGGCAGGCGGCGAGACCTCCGTAAGTATATTATTTTTTACGGCACGCGCCGGCATTGGCATGTGCTTACGGGTGTCCTGTAAACTTGTTTGCTCCTTCTCATCTTCACGAGCTGCAGAAGCAGTATCGGAGGCGGTGGGGAACGCGGAAGGTGAACCTGATCCCGAACTGCCGTCCCCATTTCGTGGGCGGGGAAGCTGTAACACCTCTGACACCTGTGAAGAATGAATCGGGTCTTCAGAATAGTTCACATCGTCTCCTCCAAAGGTCGCATTGGGCACCATGGCGGGAGTGACTCTCTTCTGCGCCCTCGTGTTCGCGCGGCGAATGCGCTCCCTGGGGTCGTCTCCTGATCCCAGCGGAGCGGCCTGCAATGCTTCTAAGAGTTGGTTATGAGTTTGGAGTGGTTGGCGGGATAACGCTTCAAGACGTCCGGGGCTGACAAGACCGTAGTGAGACCTATGGGCGTGTACATCTCGCAGCCAACGGCTGAGGAGCGGATCTATAAGAACTTGTTTCCTGCGCAGGTGGATGGTTGCTTCGATAGCATGAATAACTTCAACAACACCTGCATGTGCAGCAGTTTCGGGAGCTGCCGGAGCTGGTGCAGCACCTTGAGTAGAACCCTTAGCAGCACCGTCGGCAGCTCCAGTAATGTCTGTTGCACGTCCAGCAGCTGTATGCGCAGCTTTGGCGCCACCGTTTTTTCGCTTGAAGCGTTCCAGCGACTCTCGTAGCCAGCAAAATCCGGCATTGAGCTGCACCAAGGCCACCTCCTGCAGCTGCAACAGGTATTTGAGTGCCTCTAGCCGTTGCCTCTCCGCGAGGGTTGCTCCAACCGGTTGGACCTGTGGGATCTTGGCGAGAAAGTCCTGCAGACACTTCATATGCCTGTGCTGCGGGCGAGTAATGCGACTCCTGCTTATAGTCTGGCTGATGGATTGTATTCGGGTGGTTATTGCAACTATTTCCTCGTTCATGCCGGCCCGCTGTCTCTTTTCCAGCAGAGAGAGCAAAGCAGAGAACTCCACCAAGAAAAGACATAAAAACGCTGCTGTGCATTTTGCTTTTAGATCGGACTTCAGCTGTAGCAGCACAGGCTCAGCGCTCGCTACCAGTCGCTTCACATCACGGACATAGCGGTGCGCCTGCTCCACCAATTCTTGCTCAACAAGAACTTCTTCCTCCCTTGCAGAAGACGCGGCATCAAGGTGATTCTCCCCCGAAACAGCACAAGGTCCTCCCGCGCTTTTGTCCGTCTTCCCTTTTGACACTGACAGAAGTCTCGGTTCTGTCTTGCTCCCGTGTGAATTCGTTAAAAGTAGGGCGCAGTGGAGCAACAAGAACGTTGCAGCAAGAGCAGCAACGACTGGAAAGATTGAGGCAATAACTCTGACTCTTCCATTATCGCCATGCCATCTTTGTGCCAGACTTCTGGAAGTAACCGGCGAAAGAGTGTCGCTTTGGGAGACATCCAATGAAGTATTGCTCTGGCGCAGATGAGGCGTCAAGTCAGCGCCCAGTTCTCCTGCAGTGGAGATCTGCATACCGGCCATTTAGATTGAGACACACCATGTAGAGTTATAAAATGAGTCAACAAGCTCGAAGAAAAAGGCAGGCGATACACTAGAGGCTTCCAACTGCACGAGACCACGCGTTCCTTGAGTAGCCCTCCACGCAAGGGATCGCCCACAAAACAGTCAAGCTTCCGTGCATCCGTTAAACAAGGTAATTCTCACTCTTACAGACAGTAACAGAAGACGGTGGATATTCTGTGAAGAAGACGGTGGAGAAGACTGTGGAGAAGACGGTGGAGAAGACGGTGGAGAAGGTTATGGTGCCCACCTGAGCGGTGGTGTTTAGCAAACGACCTCCGGTCGCTGACAGCCCGTCAGCCATCCTGGCAATCCCTGGGGACGGACACCCAGAGGCAAGAAAAACGGTCTCTCACGGATATCCATCAGTTGTTTAAATTACGTAATTAACAACAGAAGGAGTTTGGGGAGACGGGATCGGTTGTGTGTCCCTTGGTGCTGGGGCCCAGGCGGTGTCTTTGGCGTTGCAGTGGCAATGCTGATGCTGTTGCTGCTTCCCCTACGGTTCCCACAAAATTTGCTGCTGCAATGAAATTCTTGTGTTTTACTGTGGGCTCTCTCATTTGTTGAACAGCATGAGGAGGGAGTTCTTGCCGCGCAAAGTTGTGGTGTTAGGGGGAGCGCGAACTCCAATCGGCAGCTTCCTGGGTGCATTTCGAGCATCCTCGGCAGCAAGGCTTGTTGCTGCCGCCGTTACAGGAGCCTTCCAGCGTGCTGGAGTTGCTCCTACTGAAGTTCAGCAATGTGTAGTAGGCCAGGTGATTGTATCGGGGCAAGACAAAGGCGCTGTGCGAACAGCCCTGCGACGCGCAGGCAGGTTCTCCCCTGAACACTCCCTTACTCTTGCTGCTGCTTCATCTTTGGCGATATCGAAGCTCGTTCCGACACGAGACCCGTTGCGCTGTGTGCCTATTCCTCATCTCTATATTCGTGTCCGTCTTTACGGGCAGCAGCATTTGTAATGGCTCTTTCCCTCCTGTGTCAAATCTCTGTCTTGTTCGCCACTTCTTACTTATCGGCCCTCGTCTGGCTTATATAGGCGGAACATTTTTTGCTGTGTCTTCTTCCCGGTGCCGCGCAGAGCCTCACTTGCTGTAGCTGCAGTAGTAGCCACGGAATTACAGGAACCACTCCACAGAAACGCGCCTAACACAGGAAGCAGCAGCTTGAGCAGCCATAGCAACAGCAGTACCATGAGCACCAACTAGAGGAGTCACCGGAACAGCAGCAGGGGAGGCAGCAACCCGAGCAGCGGCTGCAATGGTGCAGCAGCAAATAGAGTGAACCCTGTTGTCGAGTGCGTTTCTCGGGGGTACCTGTGCTGCCTACATTGCTAATTTGTAGTTTGGTTCTGGTGCTGTGAGTATGCAGGCATTGCTTCTTCGGCTTCTGTTTACGGCGTGAACAGCAGCTGCTCATCTGGCCTCAAGGCGGTCTGTTTGGCGGCGAGCTCCATAGCTTTGGGCGAAGCTACGTTGGCCCTAGCTGCCGGCGTTGAGTCGTTGAGCAACGCACCCTACCTCCTCTTGTAAAAATATTCTCATGTTCCTCTGTTGCGTTTGTTCTTGCTTCTGCTTTTTCTGGTACTTCTGCTCCGCTGAGGGTGCATGTCCTGTCCTGTGTAATATCCATGCACGTCGATCGATTCTTAATATGGTGCAGCTTCGTTCGTATTATTTTCCTAGCGTAGCGGCCAACTGAGCTGCAGGAGTGCCTGCCGTTACGAGCTCTTGCCGCAACGCAACTGAGCGTATGACAGCTGCCGATCCATAAGGTGCCTTCAACTGTTCCAACTCTTATCTGTCCGTTTCAGTGTCCACCACGTGGTTTTGGTTCTAAGACATCTCTTCTGTCGTTATGGTATGCTGCAGGAGGGCTAGACAGGGCGGCTACAAGGTGGGAGACGGTGCTCTTGTTGATTCGCTCGTTCTTGAGGGCCTCCGGGGTTCCGAAAATCAACAGTTGCCAGGAAAGGTTAGGAATTCGTGAAGCCGCCGTCTTTTTTCCTTGTTCAGCTCACTCTTGGTTATCGGCTTTATTTTTCGCCTTCGCACTATGCCTCCGTGCAGTCTTTTTGTGTCCTATGTCGTCCTGTTCCCCGCAAATCAACTTTCCCCGTCGCTGTCATTGTTCCTTGCGTCTCTATTGATCTCCTTGCCGAAAAGACGAGATCCAGCCTTCCGTGCCGTTTGTTTTTACTGTCTTGCTTTTAGTTGGTAGAAGGCCTGGCAATGCAGTTGGGAATATCTCGAGGAGATTGCGACAGCTACGCGGTGCAGAGCTTCAAGCGTGCAGCAGATGCAGCGAGTAGTGGCTTCTTTCGTCTCGAGGGTCTTTTGCCTTTCTGCACAGCATCTGCAGGTAATGTAATTCATTCGAAATTCGAGCAAACAAGTTCAAGGGGAGTCTTCCCTTAACCGTGGAGAAGTTGCTGAGTTCGGAAAGTAGGGCGGAGACAGCAAGAGCACACAGTGGTTACAGACAGGGAATTTTTGGCACTGTGCTGCAGCGGCAGTGGCTGCAGCGATCACGAATAGAGGGCCCCTCCACCTATGTTAAACCCTCCAGCAAAGCGAGGCAGCCAACTGGCATGCAGTTGGAGGGCATCTTGCGTTGCCCTGCATACTGTGCCACTCTGTCGGTGCAGAAACTCCCAACCAACGTGAGAGCTGTGCTGCTTGGTCGCCTCAATTGCCGCAGTTGCAGCAGCACCGCGAGCGCCGTGTAATTGTCTCTCGGCACCGCCGGCAACAGCAGCAGCGGGCCGATGAACATATGCCGGGGCTGCTGCAGGAGGATGAAGAGGTGCAGCGAATTTCGCTGGACCGTCTTGCCTCAGCCAATCCCGTGTTTGCCCCTGGAGGCCTCACTACCTCTGAAAATGCGTTTAGATTGGGGGATGGAGCTGCAGCAGTAGTATTGGCTGCCGATGAGGAGGCAAGGAAGAGAGGTTTGAAGCCTCTCGCCAGGCAAGCCTAGGAGATGCAGAGCCCCCTGTAGTTTTCTTCCACATCCCGTGCAGCAGGAAAGGCACAAACTGCTCCTTAAAGCAGTACAAGCCGCAGAGGTGAGAGGCACAAGTTTGAGAGGGACTATGACACGGGGAAAGTGTGTCTTTGCAGAATTCTCGCCTTTGCTGACGTTGCTCAAGTCGACAGAGGACCGTCGTTAGCTCTCGCTGCTGAGGAGGCCATGGTGAAGGCGCTTCACCGAGCTGGTCTAGAGCAGGCGAGCGCGACAGCACATTTTGGTTCTGCGGATATACATGATCAACTCACAACATTCTGGGTTATCTCAAGACAGCAGCATTAGTCTTGCTGCTTATGAAAGGCGCACTGCATCGCCGTCTTAACTCTCCTGCGTACCGCTGTCTTTGTCTGTGTGTGACTGTGGTTGCCTCTGTCGGTATCCGACTGTTTGTGACTTCTGTGCGATATCTTTCTCCATAGCAGTCTCGAGTGTCCCTTCTCCCGCATTTTCCGTGGTTTTGTTTGTGCTGCTTGGGGGCTGGCAGTGGCAATTTGTGCTCCGTGTATTTGGTGCCTTCTGTTGTTGTAGTTGCCCTGTCTCGAAACGTCCAAAAGTGCATCGGCGTCCTTCTGTCGGCGACTCTCTCCGAGAGAGCTTGTCCTGCTGCTGGCTGTCAGTATCTCTTTTGTGGTTGTTTGTTTTTCTACATGCGCACTCTTTATATGCTGCTTTTTGTGGGCGATGGTACTGCGCCAGTCCTGCTGTCGGTAGCTGGCCCTTCAGGGGTTCCTACAGGTGTTTACATGACTTCGTGGGTTGGTTAGACGCGTCTCGACGTGGTTCCTATTCTGTGGGCGCAGGCAGATCTGTATGAAATCCACGAAGCTTTTGCTGCGCTGCCCCTGGTGCTGATGCGCCGGCGGAATCTTTGTCATTCCCGCGTTAATCTTCACGGCGGGGCGATAAGTCTAGGTCACCCTCTAGGTGCGTTTCAAAGCATTGCCCTTGCTGAAAGCAACTATTTGTCTTCAAACCAGCCATTGTTCTGCTGCTGTCTCCCGGTCTTCAGGCATGTCTGGCGTGAGGATGCTACTATCCTTAGCGGCTGCCCTGAAGGCCCGGGGGCTTCCCCATGGTTGTGCAGTCATCTGCAACGGGGCGGACACAGCTACAGCGATTGTGATAGAGGCTCTTTGATTTGCTACTGCGGCAGCTGTCGTTGCCCTCCCTTCTTGTCTGTGAAGCTAGAGCGCATGCGGAACACGGCCACTTGAAGGGGACGTTCCTACTGGCGCCTGCCGCTGCTGCTTTTGCGGTTGTTCAATCTGTAACACCTCCAAGATTTGTTACCTTCAGGCGAGGCTGGCCTTGGGGTTTAATCACTATTGCTGTGCCGCACTACATTCGCCCGTGGTGGCCCTATTTGCCCTATCGGTTACCCCTGCGGTGTGTGCTGGTGTGGAACAAACAGTCTTGGCGCCCGTCAGTTTTCTTAGAGATTATCCTTCTCCCTCTCATGCATGAACCCGGTTTCTTACGTAGAGCACCTCACGCCCAGCGCATTGACTGCCGAATGCGGAGACTTTCCAGATCGACCATTATCTGTCAGCTGCCATGTTTGCTTTCTTAGCATGCATAGCAGAGCTCACAAGTGAGACGTGTGACACTAGTACGCTGGCCTCTCGTAAGGCTGGAGGCACTGGACCCTACGAGGAAGTAAAGGCTGGAACTCGAAGATCCGTGGGGCATGAGCCCGTCGCACGAGCAGCTCAGTACTGTTTTCAGTTTTGTGGTTGGAGACAACGTGGCCCCTGTCGTCAGGCAGGGCAGTTTTGGGGTCCCGCCCTTCCTTTGGAGGCTCCAAAGTCCTTTTGCTACTACTGCAGGACCAGCGTGCCTTCTTTGATGCACTGCGCTCTTTTCACGTTGTGGCCAGAGCTAAGGAATGGAGTTATGGCTCCCTGAGGGTTTTCCTCAAGCTTTCGGGGTGCCTTGGCTTCGTCGTAGAGAGGGACTGCCACGCTTCATGCGCTGTTGATCCACCAACCCACAGCGCCGTCCAAGGGTGGATGGGTCATACGGTCATACTCGTGTTTGCAGTTTAATTTAGGGCTCCCAGTGCAGATGGAACACCTGCAAAACTCTCGGAGTTTGACGTAGTAAGACAGATGCCTCTTGTGCCGCATGCGATCTGGACAGCTTGAACCCGATGTGTTGGCGTTGTATATCCACTCTCAGCCACAGTACGAATTATGTACTAAAGACATGCTGGTTAAACACGGAGCAGACATGAACTTTGGACATGTCAAACCCAGCGTCTTCAAAGGTCACAAGGCAACTAGCGGGAGTATACCGAGACCAACGGAAAGGCCGAGTCTAAGTTTAAGATTGGGGAAGCTGGGATGTTCTTCTCATTCTTGGGAATAATCATGCGCACAACTTTTAACGCACTGCATTTGTACAAAGCTGATCCAAGCGCATCTAGAATGCTAACCTACTCTAGGCAGTTTTCGCCTCTTATCGCACGTCTTCAGTATTGTAAAGTAACCATTAATATTGCCTCTTTGCACTCATTTGCATGTTTAAAAATTAGTTGAAATGCCAGATAAATCCATAAAATGCCGCACATAGGTTCTTGTCAGTGGCGTGAAGAGGATCAATGTGAATGGCGTGCGGGGGAGGGGAGGGAGGGAGAAGCGGCGGCATGAATACCTATCAGAGCCTAGAGGTAGAAATCAAGAGAGGCATTTTAAGATACCGAAGATCTCAAAAATTGAAGCGTGGAGGCGGCACATAGCGTTCGGTCCCAGAACCAGTATGCTCCCTTCAAGGCAACAGTCTAGCCCATTGGGCTAGAAGCTTGCTTGTAAGTAGCTAAGTCGACAATGTGCTTTTGACTGAAGACTTGCTTTTGGATGCCGGCTCCCTAGAGCTTCCCTGTTGTGCACGCGCTTGGTACACCATGCAACACAAGCTCTCTATTTTATGAACTGAAGGGCAATTACTAAGGAAACTCAGTGTGGAGGTTTTTCTAAGATTGGGTGAAAACTCATCTGCAGCGTCTATCGTGTAATAACAGTGTGTCTGTGGACGCAGCTGGCGGGATCCCAGGTACCCATCGGGATGCATCGATAGATACCTGTTATCCCGCCAGCTGAATCCACTACTACTTCCGAGACAGTCGGTTAAGCATGGTGGTATATTACGCATGCTGCAAAAGTACTTAAGTGTAGGAAAACACCCTTTCCACAAAATTGTGCGAGCCCGGCGCCACTTTCCCTCTGGCGCATGCTAGCCATTGCTCACCATCCAGTTCTAGCCGCGCTCCTTAGCCGTTGTTGAGCGACGCTTAAGTTATATTAAAGAAACCATTTTAACTAGGTGTGAGATCTTCCGTATCTGGACATTTTCATTAGACTTTTGTTCTGGGGTGCTGCCTGTCAACCACCGTTAATGGAAGGCGGCTGGATCTGCAGTACTCGAGGTTTTTGTGTGGCCACAGTACTTATTCACTATCTGGTGATTCCGCCAAAAGACGAAACGTATAGTTTTCAATCCGACCTTCAGTTTTCAAGCTCTATGAATGGCAAGTTATTAAAGGGAAGCGGCTTCGGACACGCAGAGCAAGTGTCACGTTAAACGTTGTCCTCCACAGGCTCGGATATGCTGCCCCCCATTCCTACGACAACCCCCAAATACCGTTTGTGGTGTCAGCAGATCCATTCTGGGCACTTCGACTATCTTTTTTCTTAATTGCCGATTGAGGGCAACTGCTGATGCCGAAGACAGGAAATGGTGCTACGCCTACTCCACCGACGCATATCAACCAGCACAGCCATAGCGTCGATGCTATCGTACAACCTTCCGCTAAGGAGCTTTCCTTGTGGTCTCGCGGCACTACAAAGCCATATACGCCTCACATTAACGACTTTTCTTTGCATTTCAACGTGGATCGACGCAGGGGCCACTGTCGGTTCCACTGGCATCCTGTCACTGTTGCAGCCCTGGCGACCGTTGCAACGGCTTATTTAGTGCTGAGATGCGCTCAACATCTCGGGACTTTAAACAAGTCTACACGATTTCGAAGAGCTCTATCCGACTCTGAGTATGCGGAGGAGGGCTCTTGGGGTTCCTGTGCATTCGAAGGTCAAGCGGAGTCTGCTGTTGCTGCTGTAGGAAACGAATTTCTTGGCAGAGAACAATTACTCGAGCGCGCCAAAAGATTCACATTCGATTTAACCAAGACAATTCAGGATAGTAGACATGCGTTGCTTTCCATGCCTAACTTCTTTTCTGCGAAGGTGTTCACGAACTTACTGCGTTTTACTGTAGTGGAGCTCTCTGCCCTGTGTTCGTTGCTGGAGCCGAGCGAGCGGCACCATGTGAAGTCTGCAGCAGCCGCTGCTTCTGAAGAAATCATATTTTTCTCTTCAACATTTACACGCAGGTCACTAACCCGCTCAAAAGTGCGTCACATCCTTTGTATGAAAGACTTTCTTCGGGAGTTGCCCGAAACGGAGTTCGTGGGGAATTCAATGCCTCCTGTCGAGCAACACTCGAAACTTGCCCAGCTACTTATCCTGCAGCAGACAGCACTCACACAGATACAGGGCGGCATGCAGCACTTGGCTAAACGATATGCAGAAAAGCCAGGATCAACTCCGGAACAACCTGAGGAGGACCTTCTGGCTGCCTTGCACCGGACAACCGATCTGCGGAGGGACCAACTCTTTCGAGAAAGGTCAATCGGCAGGTGGCTGCTCGAGAAACACAAACCAGGCTCCCGTTCCGGGCTGGCTGGACAGAAAGTAATTAAACCATGTATATCAGGTCCCCAAAATCCCCATGAAGAGCTTCTGAAGGAGCTTCTTAATACCCCTTTGGGCTTAAGGCAACAGATGGGCAGTGAGCAAATACCGATGCTACCTGGTGTCCGCTCGACTTTACAAGGACTTGAGGCTAATTTAGAGAAGTCAGTCCCTCCCGGGCAAGTGAAGGGACCTCCACGCCTGCCGGTGGCCTTCATGTCTCCTGAAGCCTCTGTGGAACCCGGGCATCCCACTGGGGTTGATGCCTCTGCACATCATATGCCAGGAACCTCAGTCACTTTCAGGATGCCTGATACCGTAGTAAGTTTGGATGTGGCTGAGCCTAGAGGAGCTTCTGATGGCCCTGGAGCTATCGTTGTGTCTAGGAGCTCTGCTGTCTCTCGCATGCCTGTAGAATCTAGTTCCCCCCTGGCTCCTCAAACCTCTATTGCCCCGTTGGTATTGCAATCTCGCCCAGCTTTGGCGGCCTTCAGTGGAGCCTCTGGCTCCGTGGGAATGTCGTTGCCATCAAGCTCTGTGGTTGCTTCTCAACCACCGGATACTGCAAGTAATCGGCAAACATCGGGTCCATTAGACGCGTCTACTGGTGTGAAGACGCCAAGCTTGACAACAACAGTGGAACGTTCCCTCATATATCCACTCATATCTTTACAGGGGCCTGGCCACCATGAAATGCGTCAGAGCGAGGTCGGTCCCGCTTCCACTGGAAATTTCGGCTGGACGCCGGGGCCAGTTGGAGAGTCCTTATTGCGGCACTGGAGGGAACGGCAACCACCGCAAGGTTCCTTTGACTGGGTTGCTGATGCATCTGGACCTCAAGTTGAATTGGGTGATGCTTGGCCAGGTGACCCAGCAAATCATGGCCCTCGGGAACCGAATGAACGTGGTATTCCTCTGTGGCAGCCTACGCTTCTTAGGGAGGCGCGCCGACCCTTTTTTCAGGTGCCTCCTTTTGCTCAGCAGTCTGCTTCGATGCATAATTCGGGAGGCGTGGCTGTTGGCCCCAGTGTTTGGTCTTCGGAAGGCTCAACAAGCAGCGAAGCAGCAATGCGACTTTGGACTGGGGGCCCTGGCACTCCGTTGCAGCTGTTACCAGCACTCGGACGCTCGAATCTGGCGAACAGCCCCTTTGACTTTTCTCTACAGAGACCTTCGGGGCTCGGAAGATCTGGACTTCCATTCAAGGGTGTGCCTGTAGGAGAGCCAAAGGAAGGGATACAAGAGCCAAATGCAACTAGAGCGGCACGCGTAGCGCAGACTCTATTTTCTCCGGCTTCTGCAGGGTTTGGCCAAGGCCTGCATTCATTTCGAGCCTCCGGCACCGACTCTGATGGGCGCTAGCGTTTGAATTCTGCTGTGACCAAGACAACCAATACAACTAAATGTAAGAGATTCATCGCCGGAGGGAAGGAACCATAGGGGAATAGGGCGTCTCCTATGTTCATCCCTCATTCCTCCTTTGGTTCTGCAATAGGTTGACAAGGGTAAGGAATTGTTGTGTCTGATCCGTCTTTTACTGGGACGCCTTATAACCCAGCTGGAAAGCGTCGGAATCCGAATTCAGCACCGACCAAATACGCTGGGGAGGTGAAAACGAAATTGTCTACTCATACTTGATGTGCAGGCCCCGTCTAGCAAATACCCCGTATGAGAGAGATCTAGGACGGGTATGGGGATTCAAATATGTCCAGGTATTGGGGACGGAGCGTATATTGTCACGAGCTTAGCTGAGATTGACGCACCAGTAACCTTATTTGTGGCTGTCCTCACGTGGATTTCAATGCATCGAGCTACTTGTTTGCTTGCATTTGAATATCCGTTCGTACGATTTCGTGCCACGCACTCGTGCCTTTGGCAGCTGTAATAGGCCGGAGTAGCCCAGTTAGTGTAGGAATGGGGCATTTCCTTTTTGAGTGGGTAGGGGTGGTTCGGTATAGGGGTTAGCGCAGCTTCCCCCTCTTTTCCGTGGGTCATCAACTGCTGAAGCACGCCATTTCAGGGAATTGTTTGAAAATGCAGATAGGGGCACTGCAATATAGTTACGTGCACCCAAAAGTGGAGGACACCTCCGTGAATGGGATGCAAAGCGTTTCTTTCTAATGTCTTGGTTGGATGCAGTACGAGGGTCAAGGGAGGCAGGGACAGTTAATCATATTCTTGCTACTTTCAAAAACCATCCCCTCTAAGTGTATCAATGTATATTGATATATATTGATACTGTTAATTTTTCGGCGGCTGTCGTCGATGCAGAGCTGAACTGTAGATGTTGACTGCCTGCAACAACTGGTTCTTGTAGGTTCCTACGGGAAATAGGTGTACGGACGCTCTTTTCATACTGGCTTAGTATCCTTGCAATGATTCTTGCGAATGCACGTTGTTCCACCTTTCTATAGATGAACGTCCAATTACAGCTTTCCGATGTCCGTGAACACCACAATGAACACTGCACCCATAGTTTAAGTTGCTGCGAAGTGAAGGTGTTGTACGCTTGTGTAGGACACTAGTGTTCTCACAGTCCTAGTCCCGCACTTCCACCGAACTACGCCACTTTTATGTTGGTAGCTACTATTTATAGCCCTTCGGGGAGCTAGGATTACCCAGAAACTCGCGCTGCTCCAACTCCTGCCGAAACAAGACGATGGTGTAAAAAAGGAGAGAGTGTCAGTGGTAGGCCCAAAGAGAATACGAGAAAGACAAACGAGACGTTTGCGACATGGTGATACAAATGTACAGATATATGAAGAATCGCTGAGGGAAGCTAGGTCGGGGGGTTAGGAAGGAAAAGGAACTGCAGAGGCAGCATCGGGCAGCAAACGGGAAGCGCAAGCACAAACAAAACTGCAGTAAATTTAAGGAATGACGAACACCCACGTGTAGAGGAAGGCAGGCAGCCGCCTTGTTCGCCATCTGGGACGCAGGTTAATCCTTGACTTTTGATGCTAATGCGGCTTCGGCCATTGTTTCGTAGCTACTTGTGAGTTTGCATATGTTGTTTCTAGCTACCGTAGGCCTTTCAATATTCTTTACTCTAGCAGCGGTAGTAAGCTGCGCTAGTACACTAATACTGAGTAGCTGCCAACATATGATTAAGGTCTACAATCGGCATAACGCCTAATATGTTGTTTTCTCTTAGGTGAGTGAAGATGACAGGGTGGTGTTGGTGGGAATTCTCTTCTCACAAACTGAAGTATAACATTTGCGTTGGTCGGCCAGCGGTGTGGTGACCAGTGGTTGCCGCAAGTAGTTTGTTGGCCCCACGTGCAGTAGCCCTATTTAGCTGTGCGAAGGGCAAAGACCCAAATAGAATAGCATCCAGGTATATTTTTTGGAGACGTCCTTTCAAACTTGAGCAGTATTTTGGTGTAAATCTGGGTTAATTTACCAATGAAAACGTGGGCGGCAGGGCTCGGCACCCTAGTGTCATGCAGAGAGAGGCAAGAAGTCTATTGCTTCTCATCCCAGCAATGTACCCCTATCATTCGTTCATACAGTAATGAACCCAGTATGGAAGCAGTTGGCTTCTTCGCTCTGGAGAAAGCGTTAGTTTTTTAACTCGACCTCGGTAGTGGCACCCACCGACCAATCGAGTTGCTGTGTGGTTCGCGTATCCCATGCGTTTTCCTCACGATATCGCCTGTCTCTTGGTGGAGTTCGTGGTGCATCTGCTCCCTTTCGTGTGAAATGCTGAAGACAACAAATGCAGAACGCAGGACAGGCTCGAGATACCACGCCACGGATGCACAGCAAGCCGAGCGGCCGATTGGGCGATGCCTCACTGTTACAATTAAATGAGGAGCATTCGTCGTGGGGGAGAGATAACACAAAAACTTACATTCATCAGCATAATGGTCCTTCGTTTCTCTTCAGGGTGAAGCGCCGCCGTGACCACGGTCGTTCCCACCAGCAATCTCTCACCTTTGCAGCACTGGCTGCCGTTGCAACGGCTTACTTGCTGCTGTGTTGCTTCAGGCATTTGGAGGCGTCAGGCAAGCTTAAAGGACTCCTGCGGTCACTCTCTGGTGTTGGGAAGGAGGATAAGGGCTGTGACACTCCTCTTATCCCCTGGGGGCAGAGGGAGTCAGCACTTGGTACTGCAACAGGCGACATTCTTGACGCCAAACGAGTACTTGCAAAAGCCAAACTCTATTCATCGGACTTAGCCACAACGATGCGACAGACCAGACTGGCGTCGCTTTCAATGCCAAGTCGTCATGGTTTGAGGTGCTTCACAAATTTGCTCCGTTTTTGCGTAGTGGAGCTGTCCGCCCTATGTTCATTGCTTGAGCCGAATAAACGGGATTCACTATTTCACGCAGTGGAGCTCATCAAGTGTGATGCCGTTGCTTTTCGTCAAGTATTTGGGCCTCGGAAAGCATCGCGCGCCAGTATGCGCCACATCGACCGCATGCATGTCATCTTGAGGGAGTTGCCTCAAATGGACTTCGAAGGTGCATCTGTGTCACCTCCCGTTATTCTAGCGAAACTTGACCAGCTGCTTACCCTGCAGCAGATAGCACTAAGACAGATACAGGGCGGTATACAGCTCTTGGCTCTTTGTTTCCAGCAAGAGGCACGTTTACTTCCGGGTGGCACTGAGGAGGAGTGTCTGGATGCGTTGCACAAGACGGTCGAACTGCGAAGGAACCAAGTGTTTCAGGATGGCCAGATCAGCCGGTGGCTAGTCCAGAAACACACAGAAGGCTCCCACTTCGGTGTAGTTGGCCCCTTAATAGTACAAAGGCTCATGGAAATTCCCCCCAAACCATATGAAGAGCTTCTGAGGGAGCTTCTTAATACCCCTTTGGGCTTAAGGCAACAGATGGGCAGTGAGCAAATACCGATGCTACCTGGTGTCCGCTCGACTTTACAAGGACTTGAGGCTAATTTAGAGAAGTCAGTCCCTCCCGGGCAAGTGAAGGGACCTCCACGCCTGCCGGTGGCCTTCATGTCTCCTGAAGCCTCTGTGGAACCCGGGCATCCCACTGGGGTTGATGCCTCTGCACATCATATGCCAGGAACCTCAGTCACTTTCAGGATGCCTGATACCGTAGTAAGTTTGGATGTGGCTGAGCCTAGAGGAGCTTCTGATGGCCCTGGAGCTATCGTTGTGTCTAGGAGCTCTGCTGTCTCTCGCATGCCTGTAGAATCTAGTTCCCCCCTGGCTCCTCAAACCTCTATTGCCCCGTTGGTATTGCAATCTCGCCCAGCTTTGGCGGCCTTCAGTGGAGCCTCTGGCTCCGTGGGAATGTCGTTGCCATCAAGCTCTGTGGTTGCTTCTCAACCACCGGATACTGCAAGTAATCGGCAAACATCGGGTCCATTAGACGCGTCTACTGGTGTGAAGACGCCAAGCTTGACAACAACAGTGGAACGTTCCCTCATATATCCACTCATATCTTTACAGGGGCCTGGCCACCATGAAATGCGTCAGAGCGAGGTCGGTCCCGCTTCCACTGGAAATTTCGGCTGGACGCCGGGGCCAGTTGGAGAGTCCTTATTGCGGCACTGGAGGGAACGGCAACCACCGCAAGGTTCCTTTGACTGGGTTGCTGATGCATCTGGACCTCAAGTTGAATTGGGTGATGCTTGGCCAGGTGACCCAGCAAATCATGGCCCTCGGGAACCGAATGAACGTGGTATTCCTCTGTGGCAGCCTACGCTTCTTAGGGAGGCGCGCCGACCCTTTTTTCAGGTGCCTCCTTTTGCTCAGCAGTCTGCTTCGATGCATAATTCGGGAGGCGTGGCTGTTGGCCCCAGTGTTTGGTCTTCGGAAGGCTCAACAAGCAGCGAAGCAGCAATGCGACTTTGGACTGGGGGCCCTGGCACTCCGTTGCAGCTGTTACCAGCACTCGGACGCTCGAATCTGGCGAACAGCCCCTTTGACTTTTCTCTACAGAGACCTTCGGGGCTCGGAAGATCTGGACTTCCATTCAAGGGTGTGCCTGTAGGAGAGCCAAAGGAAGGGATACAAGAGCCAAATGCAACTAGAGCGGCACGCGTAGCGCAGACTCTATTTTCTCCGGCTTCTGCAGGGTTTGGCCAAGGCCTGCATTCATTTCGAGCCTCCGGCACCGACTCTGATGGGCGCTAGCGTTTGAATTCTGCTGTGTCCAAGACAACCAATACAACTAAATGTAAGAGATTCATCGCCGGAGGGAAGGAACCATAGGGGAATAGGGCGTCTCCTATGTTCATCCCTCATTCCTCCTTTGGTTCTGCAATAGGTTGACAAGGGTAAGGAATTGTTGTGTCTGATCCGTCTTTTACTGGGACGCCTTATAACCCAGCTGGAAAGCGTCGGAATCCGAATTCAGCACCGACCAAATACGCTGGGGAGGTGAAAACGAAATTGTCTACTCATACTTGATGTGCAGGCCCCGTCTAGCAAATACCCCGTATGAGAGAGATCTAGGACGGGTATGGGGATTCAAATATGTCCAGGTATTGGGGACGGAGCGTATATTGTCACGAGCTTAGCTGAGATTGACGCACCAGTAACCTTATTTGTGGCTGTCCTCACGTGGATTTCAATGCATCGAGCTACTTGTTTGCTTGCATTTGAATATCCGTTCGTACGATTTCGTGCCACGCACTCATGCCTTTGGCAGCTGTAATAGGCCGGAGTAGCCCAGTTAGTGTAGGAATGGGGCATTTCCTTTTTGAGTGGGTAGGGGTGGTTCGGTATAGGGGTTAGCGCAGCTTCCCCCTCATTTCCGTGGGTCATCAACTGCTGAAGCACGCCATTTCAGGGAATTGTTTGAAAATGCAGATAGGGGCACTGCAATATAGTTACGTGCACCCAAAAGTGGAGGACACCTCCGTGAATGGGATGCAGGGCGTTTCTTTCTAATGTCTTGGTTGGATGCAGTACGAGGGTCAAGGGACGCAGGGACAGTTAATCATATTCTTGCAACTTTCAAAAGCCACCCCCTCTGAGTGAATCATTGGTTTAGAACTCCTCCCCCACGATATATAATGGGTGTTTGATTGTATGCCCAACTTTACGGCAACCGCCGCTCGTACCTGACCCTGCTACTTACGAGGCAGTCAATACAGTATGGTGCTATTGTCTCCGTGTGAGGAAGGTACTAAAAGGAGGGGAAGCAAGTTTCCTACCATACATGCCTTTACTCAGTTGCAACCTGCACCTGCCATCCACTGCCCACCAGTAGAACTCCTGGGTGCTCTGCTGCGTCTTACTGTGCCATAGTTGGGCACTGTTTAAGCTATTTTGTAAACTCTATTTATGGTATATACTGGACGACAGAGGCAGGCGCAGGCGACACGTTATCCGTCGTCTGGGGTATGGGGAGGCTACCAGGAAGGCAAGCAACAGCAAGCAACGCTGCCTGGGTACAAAAGACTCCACAGGAGAACGCATAGGAGTCAACTCGGCTCCTGGGAAGCTGCTGACTGATGATGGAGTACATACCCGTCCGTACCCATCACAGAGGGACGGAACTCCACTTCCACCTTATTTGGTGAAGAGGACAACATAATTGGAAGTGATCCAACTCTGTGGCCTATAAATATCGAGGATGAGCATTTGCACCTAGACCAAAGAGAAATAAGGAGCTAAAAGAGATGCCAGCCGATAAATCGAGCATACCGCAATTGGGAGGGAAGGTGGCGAAAGGCTATTCGGCTTCTTTTGCAATATGAAGGCTCACATGAATTCGAGAGTACAAATGCATCAAATGACATAAAGAACTGAAGAAAAAAGAATACGAACGGGTCCTCAAGAAGGACAACAAAAACAAACATGCGGAACGCCTGCTGCCACGACGAAGCAGGAGCGCAGCTCTGAGGGAGCAAGAGGAGGCTGCCTCATTTGCAGATCTAACTTTGCTATACTTACTGCTTTTCCAACTGAGTATCAATGGTTAGAAGTTGCTAGTGTTACTTTACAAACCCCACAATGTGGGTCTGGTCGCTGGGTCTACGACGAAGAGCTGTACGACCACTGGAGCTCTAGGGATATACCAAGCTACTCGGTGGCGTTGTCTGTGCAATTTAGTTTCGGAGTGTGGCGGTAGGACCCGCGAACGGGCAGAGCTGTGGGCTTAAAATAGGGGCTCAATCTAGAAAGGGGTCATCATGACTCGGGGCTTCTACGATTCACTTCATTACAACGTAACCTTGGGCATGCCGTAGGTGGCTCAGGGTGTGGGGAGTATGGGGTCTACAGGAATGAACACTGCAGTTTACATGGAGTAGGGGATTGAAGTACTGCATATCTCATTAGTTTAAGCGTCCTCTGGGCTCTCAACTGCGAGGACCAACTGCGAGGACCATTGTCCCAATGTATAAGAAGGGTATCGAGGGAGCGGAGAGGCCCCTCCGCAAACGACAGGAAAACGCATACAGGACGCCATTCCAGTCCTATGAAAACCACTATTATATGTTATTCGATTCGCTTGATATATGATGCTGAGTAGCAGTGGGCGCATTCTCCGGAGGGGTTCTTAGATGGATTTGGCAGCAAGGATATCCCAGAGGCCAGGCCATCAGCAGAGTGTAGCAGAAAGAAAATGTACGGCCTGAAACGCATTCCCAAAGCAGCTCAACCCTTTGCTTCGAAGTACAGGAAATCCCGCATCGTGAAGAAGTAACCGCTGCGCAAGCATCCCAACTATTATGTAAACGGCCAACTCCTCCGTAAACTAAAGAGTTTAAAAGCCACCCGGCGGCGGTAGAGGAAAAGGGCGGGAACCGGTGCATCACCATGGGCTTCATGCCTTTCAAGGCTGAAACAAAGGTTTGTGATAGCCCTGAACGTTGAACTAGCCGATTGCTTGCAGGGTTCAGCAACCTGTTAGGCTGAATTCACTTCGCGCTTTTGGAGGCTAGTGGCACCTTCAGTTGCTCCTTCGACTTTCGAATGCTGCTGCTGGCCTTCATTCTTGTGCTGCAGGCACGGTGAGTGGGGAAGCAACATCATACAGCGCAGCTCGCAGTACGTTCGCAAGGATTTGGGATGGGCATCTCAGTAGCATGGAAAAGATATCTCAGAGCGTAGCCGGCTCGGCAGTTCCCGTTAGCAGTGGTCGGGCCAGTACCAAAGCTGGGGTGCCCGCTCCGAAGTGGAAAAGTGGATGTGCCCTCTGCGGCAGAACTAAGCTATCTACCGCGTGGGGATCCTCGATGTTGGCCTAGACCGCCGCAAGCAGGAACAGGGTCAAACAGAACTCACGTGCTTACAAAAGAGACATCATCCTACCTTTCAATCATCGCCCGCCCTGCGCTGCTCACAAAAGCCCAACGATAAAGGGGCGGGTGCCAGGCGGCCTGCGTTGAGCGGCCAAGCACCGTCCTGTGCCTGAGGCTGCAACGAAGCCTTGGGCGCAAGTGTAACTGACCCCCTTTTGCCGCAAACTCTAGGCAGACAGGCTTTTTGTTTTCGTTCACCTTGTCGGCCAGAGCCATTCTAGTCATAAACAGTGCAACCAGTACCAACATCACAAAAAAAAAAAAATACAAGACCACACACCGCCCCGTTGTGCCGCTGTGCAGCAGGCGCCAGGAGAGTGCGTTGGGAAGGTTGCTGCTTACATGGACCTCTCTGCCTACCCGTGTTGACTTCTGCAGGCCCTAAGGCTGGATTCTAGTCCCTAGCAATCCAAACACTCACAGCAAAACTACACTGCAACTGGCGGAGCTGGGCTGTACCGCAAGAAGGAGTCTCTACTTACTAATTTGCAAGACACGGAAGCAGCACCACATCCCTGAGCATGAAACCTACGAATCGATGTCACAACTTGCTGCTGGTTTCGCGGCACCATATCAAGAATTGGACGCAAAAGCATTATACTCCACGACCACCTTAGGTAGAGCCCTTTATGGCCTCCACGTCGATGCAGTGTGACTAGACGAAGGAGTACACGCGGGACTATACGCCGAACACAGCATATGGGATGGAATGCACACCTCTGAGAGTGATGTGGGCTCGAAGATCCAGTACGATTTGCTAAAACCGTGCCCAAATCAAGGGTTACTGAAATTCGGAACTTCTTTCAGAAATCGGAAGTATGCAAACTCCCACTACATCCTAACTACGTAATGAAGGCAACGCTGATTTCCGGGCTGGAAATGAACCTGGAGAGGGGAGCTCTCCAGTTGAAGTAAGAACTGGGCCCCAGGCAACACAACACCTGTAGTGCGGAGAGGGGCGTACGCAACGTAAGAAACAAGGCTGAATACAACTTCACAGGGTGCAAGACCCTTCAAGAATTCTCATGTGGAATGCTCACGTCCACACGTCGTCGATCTCATGACGACCCGATCAGTGCGCATCTGCTCGCCAGTGATCTCCATAAACATCATTCCTCTGAAGGTCGGCTCGCCTTCAGTTGTAAACGATCAGCTTTCTCCTGACTAATGAAACTCTTAGATATGTCTCCGAGCCCACGAACGTCTTGCATTGGCTCCGAGCCACATCTCTTCTCAGAATTGCTGAAGTGCCCACACCGCATCATACTACAAACCTATCAAACTCTGCGGCATCACCAGCCTCTCGGCACCATGGCGTCATTACGCCCTCGTGAGTCGGGTTAGCGGGTTCTCCCGCCCCTTCTGTGTCCCTTTCGCAGAACTCCTTTCCTGCTTGCTGCATCCATTCGACTTCGTCCTTAATGGACTCTACATCAGGCTGCGCACCTATCCTCTGTGGGGCCTCATCATAGTCAGCAGCCTCTGTCTGTGCTTATCTGCTCTCACGCTTCAGCGTCTTTCCCCCACCTCGGGGAAACTGGAATGGCATGAAGTTCTGGCGTCGATCCGCACAGAACCCCTGTGTACTCATATGCATAACTTACGTCGGGTATCTGCACCCGCTCACTCCATACTAAGTGATTCCCCGCCGTCGCCTTCTCCACGCTCCATTTCGCTAGCTCGCTGGCTGGCGCACGCCGCCTCTGCTACCTTCTGTTCAGCCGGTGGTCCGCAGATACTATCAATGTGATAAACTTGTACCGTGGCTCCTCGGACTCGGCTGATTCTTATTATGCATTCCACTATTGAGAAGCCGTCACTGGGTTGGAACTGAACAGCCCCCCAAATGTAGTGCGCAGCCGTCCTAGGCTGTGCCTACTTATATAATCTCCTAGTGCCGGGCTTCCTACAACCTCTAACTACCAACATCCCCAGAGGCCTATGCTGCAAATACCAAATCATTTTAGAGTACCTATTATTAACAAGGCGAGTTCATAGAATAAAAGAACTGTGTTCTGAATTGACCCCGGTCATGGCTGGGTGTCATCACCCAACCTGTAGGATGAAGGGGGGATATCAACGGGTATGGCTCGGTCAGGAGCCTGACCTATAACTGCTATTCACCAAAGTTGTAATTATAGACATAATACTCCTACATAGTAATAATTCTATTTATTTTTCAATTAGATCTCTTAAGGAGCCTGGTACCCAAGTAGTGACTAGGTTGTACGCTACACTGCCGATAGTGGCAGCTGGCGGGGGTAATCCTACTAACCTATGGCTCCACCTACGGTACTCTATTCTTAGAACATTTAGTAGTATTAACTCCCTTTCTTAGTTGTTAATGTCATAATCATTCTCTTTATGGTCACTGAGCTACTAGAGATCACACCAGAGCCACATTGTAGTGCCTGTGCACTACAACACCAGCTGCAACACAAGCCCCGTACGGGAACGGTAGCTTTGGTGTCACCGCTACAGCAGTACAGGAACCATTGAACAACCCGAATGATGGTTTAAGAACACCACTCCACGAATATTTAGCGTAATATCAGGCAGCTATAAGAAAGAGGATTCTGCCCAACTTGCCACTCCTGCCGGTGGCCCAGCCAGTGAGCACTCTGGAGGTGAACAATGCATCCTCGGTCACTTAGGTTTTGCTGTTTTTGATTGTTCTTTAGCCTCTATCGCCTCTTTTATTTAGGGGTGGAAAACAACTGAAGTAGTTCCACGAGCTCCAGTAACGGCTGCAAGCCCCCAACGAAACCATATTACCCGAAACATAGCCGTTTCGTCCTGCTGCAACTTCAACGCAG
Organism: Eimeria sp. OTU-X; assembly: GCA_904066255.1. Taxonomy (NCBI): domain Eukaryota; phylum Apicomplexa; class Conoidasida; order Eucoccidiorida; family Eimeriidae; genus Eimeria; species Eimeria sp. OTU-X. The sequence goes on along the minus strand of CAJFCX010000056.1, from coordinate 24,398 downwards.
CTCCCCCCATTCTGCAGCAGCGACCACAGCAAAATCAGCAACGGCGCTGGAGGAGCAGCAGGACGCCCTGCCGCCGGTGAGGCTTTTGTTGAGCTAGCCTCCCAGGAGGAGCTGCATGCTCAGTGCAGCGGCACCAGAGGTTTCTGGTCTGGCTTCGCTTTAGCAGCAGCAAAACTTTTTTAAAAGCAAGCGGCGCTGCAGCATCGACATCACAGAAATACTAGCGGCGGCTGTAACCGACCGGAGGACGAGCAACAGAACAATACCCAAACAACTGACTGGCACCTGCTGCACCCGGTAAAATGGCGTGCAGCTGGCCTTGTTGCGCCACTTGCTGTTCATTTTTGTCAGCATTTGGTGTTGTATTTCTTCTAATATTGGGATGTCTCATGCAGCAGAAGTCTCCCTCAATAGAGCTCGACACAAAAGTGATGGAAGAGCAGTACATGGCGCCATATATCTGTGCGGGTGTACGTCCAGTGAATGCTGCCGCTGCTTCAGCTGTGAATGCTGCTTTTGAAGCTGCTTTTGCCACAGACATTGCTGGCTCAAAAGTTGCTGCTGCTTGTGTTGTTCCCGCAGTGATTGCTCGCTTCGAGGCTGCGGCTGCCGCCTCCGTTGTGTTAGTCTTTTGAATTTGCTGCTCCTGCAGCTTCCTGCGGAGTCTGAAGCTCTTGCTGGTGGATGTGGTGCATTTTCGTTGTTGTGCCCAGCAGTGTTTACCTCAACTGTCTTTAGCTCAGCGTGTGCTGCTCTTGCTGCTTTTCCGGATGCTTCAGGTGTATTTCGTATTTTTCGTAATCAGCTGCGTCTATCTGTACATACATTCCAAAAGAAAGCCAGCACCCCAGCCAGGCCTCTTCCCCCTCGGTTCGATGGCGGAGGTTGGTGGGCAAGAGGACGCTGCTGCTTCTTTTGAAGCTCCTGCTGCAGCTGCTCCTGCTGCAGCAGGTGCTCCTGCTGAGTCCAAGAGCCCCAAGCGTGCAGCAAGCAGCACAAGCCCCCTTTCTGCTGGAGGCTCCCTCTCAAAGATATCTCCTAGAGAAGAAGCGAACAGTGAGAGGGACGGCAAAGCACTATAGTTAAGAACAGAAGCAACCGCTGCAGGTGAAACAGCTGCTGCTGAAGCTGCAGCGGCAACAACTGCTGCTGCGGATGCATCCGCAGCAGCAGCCGCACCCCAGGACTCGACTTGGAGGCCGCTGCTGTTACGGGGCGTTCAAAGAGGAATAGCACATTTAAGGGCTGAAAATGCTTCTTCAGCAGCAGCAGCGGTTGCGTCAGCAGCGACGCCAGTCTTCCGCATGGGTGTCTGGTCAGCAGCAGCTGCTGCCCAGACACCCATCAGCAGCAGCTGCTGCTGTTGAAGAGGCAACAGCACGTGCGCCAGTGGTGTGAGCTGCCAGCTCTTTGTGCTTGTTCCATGAGCAGCAACAACAGGTGTGATTGCTGTAGCATGCATGTCTACTCCCCTTGTGCCTGTAGCAGCAGAGTTCAAGCCGTGACCTCTGCTTTTGTAGCTGCCGACGCTTGTGGCTTGCGCTGCTCCTTTTGCTGCTGTTTCTGCTGCTACTTCAGAGTTTTGCAGCAGCAGCAGTTACGGACGGTTGTCTTCCGCATTTGCGCGCTGCGGTGCCGTTGCAGCAACTGCTGCAGCGGCAGCAGCAGCTGAACCTCCCTTAGGCTTCACAGTATGTCAATTTGACTTTAGGAGAACTGACAGCAGCTTCCAGCCTTCAGCAGGAACATGAGAAGCAGAGGTAGCAAAAGGTGTGGGGTTGCAGGAACCGGCTGCAGCAGAAAGCGTTATCATGTATTATGCCAGATAGTGGTAGTGTAAAGGGCAGCACAAGCTGTTGTTGTAGCATCTACTCTGGGTTTAACTGAGAACACCGCACTCACTCTTGAGCTGCTTCCTGCTGCAGCCGCTGCAGGCGGCCCAGCGTGGCTTGCTGCTGCTGCAGCAGTACGCCGTATGCTGCTGCCCTATTGAGCCGCTGCTGCTCTGCCTTTCTCCGCTTCTGCTCCCAGAATGCCTGGCGAAGTAAAGAATGCAGGAAGCGATGGCCCGCATTTGCAGCTTCCCGCTGGAACGGCGTTTTGGAGACGCAGCAGCAACAGCAGCAAGGGCAGCAGCAAAGTGAATAGCAGCAACAACAGCAGCAGGGACAGGAGTAACAGCAGCAGCAACGGCAGCTCCAGACAGAATGGGACACCACCGTAAATGTCAGTGTGCATGCGAGGGCCTACGGCTGGCTGAAACCCCAGCAGAATCACACCACCTGCCCTATCCTGCTTCGGCTGTTGCTGCTGTTGCTGCTGCGGATGATGCTGTTCGATAGTATTATTGCTTTGCAACCGGTTTCGTCTTCTCTGCTCGCGTTGCTTCATTTGTTGCTGCTGCAGGGCGCTAGTGCACTGGCGCACTGCTTCCTGCTGCAACATCCGATGCTGCAGAGCGTCGAGTGCTGCGGATGCCATACATAATTGCGGTGTATGCACACTGGGAGGCGGTGTACCTTCAGCGGCCTTAAGTATGATCGCAGGGGACCCTTGTGGTGTTTCTGCAGATGCTTAATTCTGCAGCAGCAGCAGGAAAGCTGTGCAACTTCCGCAGCAGCCGGAGTAGCGTCAACCGGATTCTGCACGTTTGTCTGGAGAGGCTTACTGGCAATGCGTCTGTGGATCTTCTCCACCGCAACTGCTTCTGCCTTGGCCTTCCTCGCTGTTTCTACTCGAGCTAACCGCTGCAGCTGCTGCTGCTTCTGCTGCAGGTAGTTGAGACCTGATGCCCGCTGTTGCTCCTCCTGCTGCATGAGGCGTAGCTGCATCAGCAGCACACGAGGACGGGCACGGCTACCACTGCTGCTGCTGCTGCTGCTGCAGCTGCTGCTGCTGCTGTTTGGTATCATGGAGCTGTGCGGGTACGCCTCCAAACTTTCGGTCTCCTCTCCTGCCTGGGAAGTTTGATGCCGACTTCTGCTGTTGCTTTGTTGGCTGCTGCTGTTACTGCTGGTACTGCTGCTTTCCTCAAGGTGAGTTTCTCCAGGTTTTGTACTTATAGGATTGGCGCGATTGCGTGGCGATGTGCAGAAGCTCTCCTTCTGCTTTTCTCCTTCTGCTCCATGCATGCCCAATTTGTTGACACCTTTGGCTGCACCAGCAGCAGCAGCAGCAGGAGAGCCGACAGCGGACGCATCGCTGCTTGAAACACCGAAACCTCTCGCGGCGCCGAACTGTCCTATTGCCTGGCTACCTGGACACGTGCTGTTGCTGCTGTTGCTGCTGTTGCTGGTGTGGCCACCTAGGTCTCTCAAAAGAGTCCGCGAAGCAGCAACAGGAGGCAACTGTGCGCTATTCCGCCTTGGGAAAGGGGGATTGCTGGGGTGCCTGTTTAAATCATTACTGCTGTTGCCGCTGCTGCTCCGGGGCAGCGGGGCTGCCGCTTCCCTAGCTGCAGCTGCAGCTGCGGCGAGGGCCTTTCTGCTTGCTAAAACAGCTCGTCTAGCTGCCTCTTTTGCTCTTTGTGCAGCAGCTGCTGCAGCGGTTCTTGGCGTGTGTTGTTGCTGCTGAAAGCTATTGCTGAGAAGGTGCTCCCAATGCAATATGCGGGACGGCAACTGCGTTGCTGCTCCTGCTTCTGCTCTTCCTGCCACTTGGGCTATCTCCCAGTTCTCTGCTGCTCTCTCTACAGCTGCAGCGACAAGCTCCGACGCTGCAGAGATTTGAGCCGTCTCTGTTTCTGCATGGAGGAGACTTTCTTCCATTGCTGCTACAGCAGCATCAGTAGAGGCACCTGGCGCAGTAGCATATGCCTGCTGCTTCGGAAGTTCAAGAGGTAGCTCTAAGGGGACAGAGGGAGACTCCGAGGAAAATCCCGTTGTTCGGTCTAACGGGTCATATGTATTTGCGGCAACATGGGCGGAAGCAGGAACACGAGGAGCAGCACCAGTTGGTGCTACGTATGCTGTTGCTGTCTCTCCAGCTGCAGCTGGAGAAGCTGCAGCTTCATTGTGTGTAGTAGTCGAATCAGCAACAGACGCAGCAGCTCCTTCTGACGACGCTGATGAGGATGCTGCGGCTCCTGGTTCTGCTTCTGTTGCGGCATCTGCATCTGTTACTGCATCTTCTGCTGGGTCTGGTGTTGCAGCAGCAGCTGCTGCTGCAGTTGCTGTATACACACGTTGCGATGAGGTTTCAAACAGTTTCTGGAACTGCCGCTGCTGCTGCTGACTGGCAGCAGCAGGAGCATCCAAGTAAGCGTTCTTTGTTCTATTGAAAAGGTCTTCGTCGGGGGAGCTTCTTCCTGCAGGACTAGCAGACATTTCCTGTGCTGTGGTGCTGCTGCATAACCTTTCATGGAGCAGAAGCTGCTGCTTCCGCTGTATCAAATGCTGTAGATGATCTCGTAGGGAAGCGCTACGCATGCTCGACGCGCGTCGATATATCTGCACCTGAGGGACACGCAGTCGGCTGTGCACTTGTTTCTGGTGCTGCTGCAGATGCTGTAGAAGGTGTTGTTGCATGGGCCCCCTTTTCTCCCCTGTATGCGTATTAACCTTGATAGGGGGAATGCGAAGAATTGCTCTCGCCAGAGACGGAACCTGAGCAGCCGCAGAAACAGGTGCTGCTGTCTCTACTACAGTGGGGCCCCTAAGACCAGCCTCTGTGTGTACACTAGTGTTTCCGCGCCTCGTGCTGCTGCTGCAGCCAAGCGGACCATATTCAACCTCAGCATCTGGAGGAGGCACTAAGGCATGTGAGCAGCGGGACTGCTGCTGGCTTCCTGCACCAGTAATGCAGGTTTCAGCGCTCACTTCTCGCGTGCCCGCGGCTGCTGCTGCTGCAGCTGTTGGCTTAGGGGATCTGCTGCAGCGGGGAGATATGGAGAAGCCCTCCACAGCCACAGAGTCGAAGGAAAGAGATCCAGTAGAGGCTGACTGCTGGTCTGTGAAAATGCAGCTTTCCGTGTTTGCGTGCAGAGACTCAGCTCTCAGGTCTGCTTCCCAGCCTCCTATAGGCCGCCCTGCTCCCGTTCGTACGGATGGCGGCACCAAGATGCGCTCCTGCTGCTGCTGCGGCGGCTGCATGCGTTGCTGCGACTGCTGCTGCGTGTGCTTCTGTTCGAGCTGCTGCTGTGAAGCCAACAAGCCAGCAGATAAGATAGACTCGACGAATGTCGTGGGTGGGGAGGATGTGTTGGACGATGTGTGCAAGTGCTGCTGCTCCTGCTGGTCTTGTTGTTGTTGCTGCTGTGTTTCCCATCGTTGCTGCTGTTCCCACAGTCGTTGCTGTTCCCCCGGCTCCTTCAAGTGCTGCTCCTCATTGTTGCAGTGTCCCCAACCGCTTCCGCAGCTTGAGGTATATGTCGCCGTGACAGAGTCTTCTGTGAGGTCTTTTTGCTGTTGCTGCTGCTGCTCCAGAGACACAATAGAAGTATCCTCGGTATCCACCACCTCATGTCGGGTTAATGCAGCATTGTGATCCCTGCTGTTGCTGCTGCCCCAGCCGCTGATGCAGCTACTGCTGCAGTGACTGGCGTTGTAGCAGGTGTTGCTTCTGCTCTGATTCCCACCGGAAGGCCCTTGGAATCCCCTGGCCCTTGCTGCATGTGACACATGAGCAGCATCCCTAGCAGCAGCAGGGGAAAAGGCAAGCTTTCCGGTTTTTGCGCTGTATACTAGGAATCTGCATTCATAGGGGAGGGCGTGTAGCTGCGTCCCTGTTGCTTCTACCGCTGAACATGTTGTTGCTGCTGGTGTTGCAAAGGAATCGTTCTCCGTTTCTGTTTCCCGTCCAGCAGCGCCTTTTGAAGAAGCAGCAGCAGTGTGTGTTGCTTCGTCGCTCAATGGTTCTGAGAAAGACCTGACGGAGCCACATGGATGGTCTCCAACAGTTTCCTCTGACCCTGTGTCCTCTTCCTGGCGTCGTCCCCCTGCGCTGTCTCCCCAGAGCCTCCGTCGCCTGCTGCTATGAGCTCCATGCAGCGGGGGGCTATCTCTATGGCGGCCGGGGTCGCGGCAAGACAGCCTAGATATACAGAAGCTATCCGCTTTGTTGTCGCCTTTCTTCCTATCCGTGTCTTTGTTTCTTTCTCGCTCTCTGCGTCTGGCCCTATCGCTCTCTCCATCACTGTCACCATATCTGTCACTATCTCTGTATGTGTCTTTATATCCTTCCGTATCTATCCTCCCATATCTATCTATGGCCTCGTCTGTGTCTATGTCTCTATTTCTCTCTCGATCTCTTTGTCCCTCTCTATCTGTGTCTCCCCCGTAGCGGTGCTGTACCGTAGCAGCAGCTGCCCATGGGCTGCTGCTGTCTGCTGCTCCTGCTGCGTCTCCGTTTTTGCCTCTGTTCCCGTCTCTATTTCCATGAAAACGCAGCCTCGCTGATGCTTCCGATTGGGATTCATCTCCGCTAGAGCCGAAGCTGAAGGAAAGTTTGCAACCTTCACAATCAGCATCAGCACCAGCAGCTGCTGCCGCTGCTGAAGCTTCTGCATCACCGTAGCAGCTGTGTCTCCTGCGGTGACTTTGTGTCTCCCCACCCAGCGTCAAGGGACTGCGAGGTAGCCGACGAGAAGCTGCTGCTTGTTGCACTTCACCTTGACTGCTTCCTGATGCTGCCCGTGCTGCTGCATGTCGCTCCTGCTGCTGTGCCGCCTGCTGCCACAGCTTCCCGCTCTGCTGTTGTTCCTGCTGTTCCTGCTGCACCAGTAGAAGCTGCTGGTGAGTGTCACGGGACAACTGCCCCTTCCACCATGGGTCAGCCGGGGCGGCCTCCTGTTGGCCCACGCGCTGCTGCTGCTGCCGCTGCGGCGGTTGCGCCTGGTGTTGTTGCTGTTGCTGCACTTGTGCACATCTAACATATTCCTGCAGATACAAAAAATGGTGGGATGCTGCCTATCTACTGAAGGAAAGAGAGTCAGCGAGCATCAGCAGCAGCAACAACAGCAGCAGCAGCCCCAGCAGCAACCATAATATCAATAACAGCAATGACCATAGCACAAACAACACCGACAACAGCTTGGCAAAAACGACAAGGAAAATCTTTTTCTCCACCTAAGTTTTAGCAGCAGCAAAAAACAAACACAGCAGCAGCACCGGCAGGGACTGCAGCAAACAGTGTTAACGAACATACGGCCGATTTACGTACGCTGGAGCTGTTGGTACGGCTGAGCGGTGTCTGCAGGGGAGGTAGCGGCTCCCCTTCGCTAAACTTGGCCGTTGCTGCTGTTGCTGCGTCTCCTCCTCCTGTGGAAAACAGTCTCAAAGGGACTCCGCATAAGGTATCTCTAAAAAAGAGAGAAGGGGCCAAGTTCTGCTGCTCCTCGTCAGCAGCAGCAACGGAGGTAGTTGCCTCCCGGTTGCCACCAGCAGCAGGAGGCGATTCCCTCCCAGAAGCAGCAACTGCTACAATAGCAGCAGCATCAGGAGCAACAGCAGGTGGAGCAGAAGCGAACTGATGCTGCGTCTTGCTGCTGCTTCCCCATGGCTGTTGACGACAACCTGCTAAAACAGGCTTGGAGATCTTCGGCGCTGCATCGTCTTGAGCCTCCTGCTGGAGCAACAGCCTGCTGTCATGACCAGGTAACCCCTGCTCAACTTTCTGCTGAGGGTGCTGTTGCTGCGGCTGCTGACGGCCGTTGGGGGAACTTGCTGCCGATGCTGCAGCTTTCCGTGGTAGAGGCCAAGGAGGCAACATGTATCGGCGCTGTCTCCTGACCGACACCATATGCGTCTTGGGCAACCTTTCATGCTGCCGTTGCTGCTGTTTAGGCTGTTCCTGCTGTTGAGGGTGTTGTAGCAGTTGCTGTCGTTCATGCTCGTCATGCTGCTCCTCCTGCCACGACAACACCATAGGAAAGGGCGTCTGAGCGGGATGGAGGCTTGGGTAGGTTGCCGCTTGCTCATCCGCTGATGATGCTGCTGCTCCCGACCCCAACGCAGTCGTCATCTGCTGCAGCACCTGTTGCTGTTGCTGCTGCCTAGCATCTGCTTGGTCACCATTGAGTGCTGCTGCCCAACGGCCTTGGAGGTCTGCTTCGAAAAGACCGTGCGGCAGCTGAGGACGGCAGAGACTGTCTCCTCTAAAGGGGACACGAGCAGTTGCAGCAGACATGCTAGCTTTGCTGGGTGTATACTGGGGCCGTAACAAAAGCAGCTCCTGCCGCTGCACTGTTGGTTGCTGCTGCAATTGCTGTTGTTGGTGTAGTTGTTGCTGCTGCTGGTGTTGGGAACGCAACGTAAGGTTGAAGGCTGCAGCTGCAACAGCCTCTACTGCTGCTGCTGCTGCCTTTTGTGCATCGGACGCAACGAACGCGCTGCGATCGTTAGCTGGGCTACTGCTTCTGTTGCCGTTGTTGCTTCTGCTGTTTTCCTTGGTGCTGTTGCAGCTGACGTTGAAATTGTGCATGCCTCTGCTACTGCTCGGTGCAAGACTGCCGCATGCAGGAGTTAACCCTGACAGTCTGAAGCATGTAAGGAAATTGGGTTGTACCGCAGCCGTTGGGGGTGTACAGGCAGCCCCTGATGGGACAGCATTGTGGTCACCCCTCCACAAGTCAGTGGAATGCACTGTTGTCGAGCCAGACGCTGCTAGCCGTGTTTGCTCGCAAGCCGCTGCTGCTTTTGCTGCTGAGCTTGGAGTTGTTGCAGCCGCTGGCCTTGCAGCTGCCGTAGCCACTGTAGGTAAAGATGACACCCTTGTTAATTTAAGAGGGCTGACGTCCTCTGCAACAGACGAAGATATCACTAGTGAGCTTGTGCGACACACAGAAACCTGGCGACTTGGTAACGCTCGCTGCACCCGTTGTTGTTGGTGAGGCAGTTGCTGCTGCTGATGCTGCAGCACTATACCTTGCAGCCTTTCTGCACGTTTTGAGCACCGGCAACTCTCGCCAAAAGAAATTCGCCTGGGTGGAAGGCCATTGCACCAGCGCCAGCACTGTTGCCTCTGTTGCTGCTGCTGTTGCTGCTGCTGCTGCAGATGCTGCTGGTGCTGCTGCTTCGGCCAACAGTTTCTACGGCAGCACGCTGCCATTCTAGTGCTGCCGAGCAGCTGCTGTGGGGGGGACGCAAGACCGGGCTAGCAGCCAAACCACAGCGACTTAAGCGGTCTTTCCACACTGCTTGTGCTGCAGCAGCAACAGAGGCGGCAGCAGCAACAGGGAAGAAGAGCACGCTGCAAGCCCAAATTGGCGGTGGATGAGTCTCTATTTTCTCGTGGCTTGCGAAATTTGTTACTGTTTTCTCTTTGCCTAACATCTGCTGCCTCCGCTTTTGCTGCAGATGTTGTTGATTCTGCAGCAACAGCTTCGGTTGCGGCAAGGATGAGTGCTCAGGTTGCCGGTGTAGCGCGAAGTGTGCCGTGCTGAAGAGAAACACCACGGGTTGCTTCTGCAGTCTATGCTGTGCCTTCGCAAAACAGCAGCAGCGCGCCTTTAAACGCATCGGGAGCCACCTGTCACGGGCGGCAACAACTGCGTCCAGTCTCTCCTTTTGTCAGCCGGTTTTCGGGCCCGTTATCTGCAGCGGAGCAGGTACACTGGAGAAGTCCTACTGTTTCAATAGGACTGGGAAGTAATAAACTCGGCGAGAAGCCAAGCATAATATTTCTGTGCTGCTCAGGAATATGGGGATGCAAGTTATTGGGGGTTATAGTCAGGGCTGCTCAATGGCGCCAGACAACGACGGAATGCAGCAACAGATGACGGAATAGAGACAGGGATATGTGTAGTTTCCTTTGCTATACCTTCGTTTTGCTTTTGGTCGCTTGCCATAATGGGGAGGGCGCACGGAGGGCCCACAAACGGACGTTGTGTAGATGCAGGAGGGATCGGCCGATAGAGGCAAAACAACTTGTCAGATCCCTCTAAAAACCCTTTGCGTCCTGCGAATATAAAATTTAGGGGAGAATTTACAAGAACAGTAAGAAGAGAAACCACCTTAAGGTCTCTGTCGCTGAGCCGGGCCGCTACCGCCAGCGGCTGATAAAGTGACCTACAGTGACTGTTCAGCTTCAGCAGCGTTCAGTTCGCTGCCACAGGCCCTGCTGCAGCCCCTCATGTTCCTACTCAATTAAAAAGAACCGGAAATATTATGTTTTAAACGGGGGGAAGACAGAAGAAGAGCACGACTAACGCAGTGAATCGGAGTGTCTCGTCAAGTGACCCCCCAGCAGATGCGGGGCCTCCTCCTCTTGAGGCCCGTCGTGATGCCTTCTTCTAGCGCTGCTGCCAGCACCTTCCATTCGACCTAAACGAGACCAAATAAATATATGTTCAAGAATCTCCAGAAGAGTCTTTTGGAAGCATTGGAGACTGGCCGGAAACATGGAAGCACGGGAGGTCACTCGACCCCCTGCCCCGACCCCGATCATATCTGTCCCAACCTAGCTGGCTGGGGAGACGATCCCATCTCCCTCCATGAAGGCCAGAGCGTTAATTACGAAGTCGCAGCTGAGCTGTATCCCCAAGTGCTCCCTGGCAACGACTGCAATTCCTAGCAGGCAACCTGGTGTGTAGCATGCACCCCCATAGCTCGGCAAGCTCCGCAAGCTGTGAGTTCGTCGCCGCTCCAGAGCAACCCGACAACTAGCTAGTAGTAGCTAGCCAGCAGCCTTTTTCTTCTAGCTAACTGCAACGACCTACAGTTAGCCAGCTGCTTCTTGCTGCCTCCGCAGGCAGCTAGCTGGCCGAAGTGGACGGGTTGGGATGCACAGAAGATTCTTGATCACAGCGCTGCAACAGTCAGGCGTATCTGTCTTGCTGCAGCTGCGGATCTGGCAGCCAACAGCGCCTAATCTCTGAAAACACTGATAAAGCTTTCTTCCTGACTCGTCTCTTGCTGCCTGCAAGAAGGGAAAAAAATCCGAAGAATTGCCACACTGTACAGAAGGAAGCGACGCTGCATGCAGCTACCTACGCTCTAGCCTAAAACTGCTGGGGTATCTGTGGTGCTCAGAGGGGCACCCGTGTCCACTTATGGCCCCCGCATGCACTGTGAAGGAGGTGAAGCATGAGAGACACCTCAACAAGAGTTAAAAAAAAAAAAGGCGTTGCATTCAACTCCTGTGGATCTGCTGCTGCAGCTGCTGTTTCTGCACCAGGAGCAGCGGCAACCATGATGCCCCTCTTCGAGCAGGCGCTTGCCTTCCGCGGGAGAGGGCTGATGTCTGCTACACCGTTAGTCCAAACGAGGCCGAGCCATGTGTTAATGAATCTGCTGCTGCTGCTACTACTACTGCTGCCGCTGCTGGGTAATGCTCCATTTTCTCTATTGTGGAGTGGGAGCGTGGGAATATTCTGCATGGCCTCTGCTCTGCTGTCCCCGCAGAAGCTGCTGCAAAGCGGGTTGCTGCAACAGCAGCTGCTGCTTCTGCTCTTCCCTGTGTAGCTGTTGCCACTCCAAGAAACAAATCTGCGCGACACGGTAGCCTAATAGCAGCAGCAGCCGATGCTTTAGCGCTGTCCCTCCATCAGACCTCAGCTCCACAAATACACTGTTTCTGGCATTGTTGTTGCTCCTCGAGCTACAGCCGTTGCTGCAATCGTTTCCACTAGCAGCGAGTCCGCTGCAGCGCAGCTGCTGGGGTGTCTGCTTACCCAGCAAGACTTGCTTGGGTTCACGCACACTCAAAAGGAAGTGGGAAGGCCCATCAACTTCGACAGCAATGCGAAGGGGGGAGCAGCAAGTGCGTCGCCTGCCAGCCGCAGCGTTTTGTTGTTTCTGCTTCTGCTGCCGCTCCAGAAGAGCAATGTCCAGCAACAGGCCGCCTCTCACGCTGCACTCATGCAGGGTGCGGATTGGGACAGGACGGGGCCCAGCTGTTGCTGCTGCAGTTGCTGCAGATACGCTGCTCGCTGCTGCTGCTGGTTCTCCAGCTGAATCTTGCTGCGGCGTTATCCTCGTTGCTGCCGTAGCAGGCCGCTGTAGAAGCCGCTGCAGTACCCGCAACACCTGCTGTTGCAGCACAGATGGCCTGACGCCGCTGGTTGTCTCCTTTACACAACTTGAACTGTCTCTATCCGTACGTCTGCTTCTGTAGCACTGCAGCAGCTTCCACCGATAAGAACCTCTGCTGCTAGGACGCATGCGATGGGTTCCTGCTACTAGCCCATTAGCACCTAATGAGCAGCAGTACCCCCGCTGCGCTGTCACAGAGGGTGATGCAGCACCAACGGATACTGCAAAAGGAGCTCTCACGCGCTGTAGACGCAAGAGAAGAGCGGCCTGCAGCAGCTGCCTCCTTTCTGTCCTGGTGCTGCTGCTGCGAAAGCAGCACCAAAAGGAGGGTGAAGTGCAGTAAGTTCTGAAAAGACGGTACTGTAGCAAGCCGCAGCATGCCAGGCCCCACACAGCATTCGCTATGGCTTGGCTATCTGCGCCGCCTTCACTGCTAATCCTGTTCCTGCTGCTGGTAGCAAGTTGTCCACATGCAACGGCTGCAGAACCGGAACCATGTAGAGAATTACTTAGGAGTAGCTGCCTGGTTAGAGCCCTAAGGTGCCTACGCAGCATATGCTGCACCTCCGGAGACAGCGTGCTTTGGCTGTTGCTGTCAGAGGCAACTGCTGCTGTTGTTGCTGGGGCCGATGCTGCTGCTGCTGCTGCTGGAAAAGGGCGAGCAAATGGGCGGGATGCGGGAGTTGAAATCTTAAACAGAAACCCTCTTCTTCCTTGCATTCGGCGCTGCAGCAGCTGACGAGACACCGCAGCAGGTGCTGCAGTTCCAACGGCCCATAGAAGCAGCGCAGCGTCCTGGGGAGACAGCAGCAGCGGCATGCCCCCACGAGTCTCCGCTGTCGCTGCAGCTGCTGGATCTCGTTGCTGCTCTTGTTGTTCTTGTTGTTGTTGATGCTGCTGCTGGCTGTGCTTGCTTTGTACGACAGGCGGGTTTGCAGCTAAAAATGAAAGGGCCTTGTGCAGCATCAAATCTGATAAGTAGCGAGCAGAGATAAAACAGCGCAGCAAATGCACGAAGTCACGCCCTGAAAAAACCAGCTGCTCTCTCTTGCATGCGCCATCTGCTGCTGTTGCTGTTCCTGCTTCTGCTGGTGTATCTGCTGGTTCTGTTGCTTCGTTGTCGTCTGCCACGACGTGTCCAGCATGCCCACGCATACCGGCAATAATGCGCTGCTGGTGCTTCTGCTGGTGTGACTGCTGCAGCCAATCGCCAGCGACAAGACGGTTGTCGAGAGCCTTCAGGAATGAAACAGCTGCAGCAACAAGCTCCGATGTATTCGGGCTGCTTCGCATGACTTGCTTTCTAGAGTGTGTGCTGCTGTTGCTGCTGCTGCCGTTGCTGCTGCTACACCAGCTGCTACAAACTTGGGTACCCAAGAGTGCCTGCTGCACTGAACTGTTAAGCAGACTGCCAGGAAGCAACAGCTGCTCCTGCTGTAGTAACCGCGTTAAGCCGAGAAGCAACACACAGCTGGGGCGCAGCCACGAGCGTTGACTTTGGAGATGCTGCTGCTGCTGCTGCTCTGCGACTAGGGGCAAAGGAGCAGTAACTCCTGACGCAACACATGCCTGCAAACAGTCTTCACCTGACAACAATGCGGCAGCACGGAAGGAGCACCATGAAGCTAGCCTTAGCAGCTGCACCCTGCATGCAGTTGCAGCTAGAGCTGCTGCAGCAGCACCAGGCGAAGCAACAGCAGCTGACCCCCCGCGTTCGAGCTGCTCTTGCTGCTGCTGCTGTTGCGCCGAGTGCAAAGAGCAGAGTCGTGTTGTCGCAAACAGCAGCAAACTTAATTCCGGCAGCTGAAGCTGCTGTTGCAGCAACAGCTGGTCCTGCTGGTGGTGGTTCTGGTGGTGCTGCTGCACTAGGAGGGAAACAACTCGCCACAACCAGTTGACTTCAGGCTTTCCTGCTTGCTGTGCTAGCACAAAGACAGAAGGCAGCAGCCACAACAACAATGGGGCGAGGTGTTTAAGCTCACTTGCAGCAGCAGCAGCGCTTTCTGTTACTGCTGACGCTACTGTTGCTGCTGCTGCTGGCAACACGTTGCCGGTTCTCAGAGACCAGCAATCAATACTTGCTGCAGCAAAGTGCTGCGAGCCACCTACGGAAGTAGATGCCCGTCGGTCTTCTGTAAGACGCAGCTGGTCGTGCGCCTTCTGCTGTTGCAGTTGCTGCTGCTGCAATTGCTGCTGCCGCAATTTCTGCTGCCGCAGCGAATGCTGCAGCAGGCGGGCTGCAGATTCTATGAGCCGTTGTACAGACGACAGAGCTGCTGCTGCTGCAGGCCCTGCAAGGGCCGATGTAGCAGCAGCAGCAGACAAGCCCTTCCATTCAGCTGCAACTGCAGGGGTGCACAGCCGTTGCAGCTGCAGTTGGTGCTGCTGCTGCTGCTTTTGTATGTCTTCCTGCTGCACGCGCCGCTGCGTCTGCTGCTTTTCGTTTCTTCCAAGCTCCCTTTTCCGTTGCTTCCGTTGCTCTTTCTGCTGTTGCTGCTGCTGCCGCTTGTAGCACTTAGCAATGCGATTGAGTAGAGCAGCCAACAGCCGCACAGAGCGCTTCAAGAGGACAGCCAACTCAGTTTGCTGCTGCCATATCAAGGCCTCAAGGAAATAGTTTTGCTTGTCCACCTGCTGCTGCTGCTGTTGTTGTTGCTGCGGCTGTTGCTGTTGTTGTTGGTGGTGCTGCTGCAGGTGGTATTGTTGATTAACAGCTGCTTCCAGGCAGTCTACTGCAGCTTGAATGTGCTGCGGCTGCCTCACTTCTTTCGCGTGCAGCAGACACTGCAGCAACAGGACGGCAACACGAGCGGCCTCGACGTGCGCTGCTGCTGTTGCCTTTATTGTTGTCGCTGCTGCTTTTTCTTTTATTGTTGTCGCTGCTGCTGCAATTTCCGCTATTTCTGGCCTACCATGGCAAGGAGCGCTTCTTACGATTGCTGCTAGCAGCTCAAGACAGCTTAACAGCAACCGCCTTTGCTCCCCATGGCTTGCAGTAGAGATGCTGCTGCTGCACTCCCAGCACTTGCTGTTGCTCCTGTTGTTGTTTTCGCTGCTGTTGCTGTTGATGTAGAATGCAAAGGTATGCGGTGTCAGGCATCCTTGTGTACATGCTGTCTGTTGCCGTCTCTGCAGGTGCAGCAGCAAAGATCGGCCAGCACGAAGGCTTGAAGCAACAGCTGCAGCAGCTGCAGCATCTGACACAGTAGCTGGCACCTCTCCTGCTGTTGCAATACCAGGCAGGAGAGCCTGCTGCTGTTGCTGTTGCTTCAGTGTTGTTGAGGCCTCCAAGAGCAGCCGCCTTGCATGGGCCAGCTGCGAGTGCAACGAAGTCAAGGTATCCCTTTCCACATCGTCCCTCTTTCCATCAGCTGTATCTCCAGCTTTTGCTGCATTTTTGGCTGCTGTTCTTGCTGCTGTTTCTGCTAGCCGTGCAGCACCACCTGCTGTTACTACCCTGGGGACCACTAGAGCGCCCCAGGGGGTCCCGTTATGTTGCCGTGCTGCAGTGAATCCCCCGTTGCTGTTGCCGTTGCCGTTACTTATGCTGCATCCCCTGCCATTGCTGCTTGTAATGCAGCCACGCCTGATGTTTCTTATGCTGCAGCTGCTGTTGTAGCGGTGGCAACGCAGTCGAGCGGAGAGTGGTGTGTGGTGAAGAAGGAGGCCCCACCGCTGCAGCAAAGAAGGCCGCAGCAGCAAGAAGCCCATCTGACACACAGCTTCACGGAATCATTTTTATTTTTCTGTTTGGGCTGGTCTTGTAGGCGTTGCCGGTGCTGCTGCTGCTCGTCACTGCGGCGGTACTTTCGCCGGTTCAGCAGCTCAAGCACGAGTAACAATTATGCAGCATATACCCGAAGAAGGTGAAAATGCTCGATAATTGCTAACAAGGCTCTCTCCTGCCTCTTGAGCCTCGTGGGCCCTCTGCTTGGGCATGGTACCTGGGGCCCCTGGGGTACCCCGAGGTGACCTGGAGAATGAGGAGGTCCCGCGTTTAGGGAATTGAGCCCCTACTTTTCCTTTGTTAGGAGAAACATGCTAATCCTCTGCAAAATTTGTTTTATTAGGGGAGGAATAATGCTGTATCGCGCTTGGGTATATCTGGGGCCCTTGACCAGCTGTGGGCCCCCATGGGAGGGGGGGCACTGAGTTGTCTGTTAGCGGGAGATCCACTGAAGCATGTGAAGAATGCCTTAGAGCAAATAATCGGGCGACGTGAGCAGAATAAGCAGCAACTGTAGCAGAAGGAGTCTCTACACCAGATTGATCAACCAGTGCATCAGATCTATTATTGGCCACAGCCGTCGACAAAGAAGGACATACATAAAGCAGAGAGAAGACGGCTGTCTGCCTTGGCGGGAAGAACCCAACGAGCTCTGCACGGATCTCGATGCACCATCAGGCTGTAGTTCTGTATAGTCCTTACTATCTAGGGTTTCTTGCCTTTCGGGTTTAAGTTTTAGCGTTCTAAAGCACCCGAAATGCTCAGCAGCTTGCTCAGCTAAAATTGTTTCAGGTTTCATTAAATTGCAGACACCCGGGACCTCCGACATACTGAAATAATCCCCTCAACATACAGCGCACACTATGAGAATTCTCCATCTGCAACCCGCAGCGGAGACCGCTCCGTGGTACGTCCACAAGCCCAGCTGCTTGTAGCTTATGAGGGGGGCACAGCTGAACCGCTGGTACGGGAGGTCGAGGGTCTTACTCCAGCTAACTTTCTCAAAAAGAGCTCATTCGTTCACTGTGATCAAGCGGCTGCATGCAGTGGGCGGCGTGCAGCAGACGCATGCCTGCTGGCACCAAGCACCACGCATCCTGCATGAATGCAGTACCACGTTGAACTCCAGATGCCCCGCCGTTATGCCTGCGTTTGCTGGCTTCTGATATGTAGCAACTCCATGGCATTTCGAATAACGCAAACCTTCAAAGGAACGATTAGGAGGAGTCTAAGAAACATTCGTTGCAGGCTGCCGCGGCTGCTGGTGCTTGTATCTCCTACATCAAACTGATGAATGAATCTGTACTTGAGTGCCGGCACTATATGAACTTTCAGAGGCCACAGATATCTTGCCACTTCACGATATTTTCTCTTCTCCCGTGTTCTCCGACAGGCCGCAGAACGAGTGAGCTTGAGAATTCTGCAGATAAACTCCTTAGCAACCGCCAATGCGCCCACTTTGACCTTGCGGTTGAGGCACCAAGCGTGAGTTTGCGTTGCGCAGCTTTAATTTGGGTGGTGCTTAGCCACTCGAGTATCGCTATTGTCAAGTTTTGGATATAATTGTACCTAACGTGCCCTTCAGAGTTGATAATTCCCTCAGACGTCAGGGAGGTACTCCGCCTCCCTGCTACCCATATCCACTTCTATGCCACCGGCGGAAACACTTTCGTTTTGTGGCTGTGTCCCGCACCAATCGAACAATGTCGTTGTTCATTGACCGTCATCTATTCTGACTGGTCGTGGTTCACGCAGCAAAACGCTGCACCCCTCCCAACCGGACGCCACAGAGCCCCACAGAAGACAAGCAGCCAAGCTATTGAGAAGACCCGAACCAAGGAGCTGTATCTGCGTAACAGCAGAAGCAAATCATAGGAGAGTCTCCCCAGCTGGCGATCTCCTTGTGGTGTTGCCTTGTTGCTTTAGTTGGAGCACGGCTTGTTGCAACTTTCGCAGGCAGGTCCTCTCTACAGAAGTCCCAGGCCGTTGGGCGCCTATGACTGACGAGAGACAATCAGCTGCTCTTGGGGAAGAATAATCCACACCACTGGGTTTGTCTAGTCCTCCCCTAGTGTCGAATTATTTTCCTTTGAAATATCCAGTGTAGGCAGTAGCGATTATCTCGAGGAGGTCAATTGCCGTGGGCCTAACTGCCTTATTTATCTCTCGTTCTCTGCATCACAACGTCGGTGCGTGCAGATGGTGTAGGTTCTTATCCGATGCAAATGCGCTCAAACAGGCACTAGTGGTGAGCTTCTCCTAGCAGCAACTGGCCTCCCTCGCCGGCTTCAAAAGGTGCTGATGTCGGCGGCTTAAGCAACTGTTGCTGCGGTAGAGGAGTCGCCCTAACACAATCTGCAACGCACCGCAATGCTGCACCGCGGTGCAAGACAGTCCACACAAACGAGCATAAACCAGCCATCTTGGCTGTTTGTAGAAGCACTATATACAGTTGTTAGGACATTCTTTTTGCGTCCCGTGTGCATATTCGGACCGTCTAAGGCTGCATGCTCCTACTTTAGACAGACTTCCTTTAACTGCATCTTCGGACCGCCTAAGGCTGCATGCTCCTACTTTAGACAGACTTCCTTTAACTGCATCTCCAATGGTACAAATGCCGTCAAGTTTAATTACTGAAACCCAATGCAAAGTGGCAGGCCGACTGCTACTCCTTTGTCCTCTTTGCCTAAAATTGACTAAAGCAAGCAATCTGTTATATAATTTTGATATTCTGCTCCTTGCTATTTAGGAAGCCCAGAAGGAACCGATCAAGTTCTGCTTCTCCACGCGCGCGCACGTGTGGTTACGCTGGTGTTGTGTTGCTGCGACCCAGCAAACATTATTTGTTAACGTTCTTTCGCAATAGGTATTCAATGAAACTTTTAAATAAAAACAAAAAAGCGAAGAAAGATAGCTGCAGCAGCGGGAAAACCGCACTGCCTTCTGTCTCGACCGGTCACCGCGGGGGGAGTGCAAGGCAACGAGCCTGCGCGGTCGAAATGCATTTTTCGTGTGCAAATGAAATAAGTTACAGTTGAATCAAATCTTTTAAGCGTTATTTAATTAAAAATAATTGCATTAAACAGGCAACTGATGACACTTAGCTCTGTCCGATCCGCGCTCCTCGCAGCGCTCAAGGGCTGCTGCTTCTGCTTTTGCTTTCTCCCGCTCCTCACCGCGAAGCCCTGAGCTCCTGGTATTATTATTTTGCCTTAGAACATTTGCAACATTAGCAATTTATTTTTGCTGAATATTGTTTTTTATTTTTGCTGCCTTCGCTGAATTGTGCCCTCTTTTGCCTCGAAAATGCGGCTCAGCTTCGTCGGTAGTCCTTTTTTGCTCGGGTTGCTGTGCCTTGCAGCAGGTGGAGGTGTTGTGTCTGTAGAGGTGGGCAGTGAAGCAGCAACACCAGGGAGTGTTCAGAATCAGCACGGTAGTGCCATTGCAGAGGTGGATTTGTCATCTGCTGATAAGGCCCACGAAGGTTCAGCAGAGGCAGTAGAGGAGGGGTCGGATAATGCTGCCACACAGGTGACACCTCCCCGCAAGCGATCTCGGGGGGGAGAGCATAAGCAGGTTTCCCCTGCATCTGATGATGGGCCAAGCGCAGAGACGCGCAAGCAGTACGATGAAGTCCTACAGGAGATGCAGAAACACCCCCGTTATCAGCGATCAAAGGAGAGGAATGATGCTCTTGCAGAGGAGCGCCGCAGACACGTTGATGCCTGGATGAAGGCAAGATCACAGCAGCAGCAAGGACAGGGACAGGCGGCTAAAGCAGACCTGCAGGGAGAGAGGGAGAGACGACGCAAGTATGATGAAGTTTTGGGGGAATTGCAAGAAAATCCAAAGTTCTTGGCTGCAAAAGCCAGACATGGAGGCGGCAGCACCTTAGATGGGGATAAGTCATCCAGCAAGAAGGAGACAAAGCCCCACAACTTCTCTTAAGGAGGGGAAGCAAATTGGTTTGTTGAACAGGCGAATACAAAATGATACCATGCATGCATTTGAATCGGCTCAATAAGACGCCTGCTCCCTCGTAGTATATATATGTATATATATTATGCTAAGGCAGCACCAGCACACTGCAGCACACATGCACGCAGCCGCCTACCTTGCATGCAGAAGCAGCAGCAGCAGCACAAGGAGCAGCGGCACCAGAAAGACGTTTGTACCTTTTTCGTCGCCTCTGCTTTTGCGGGACATGTGGGGTTTATGCACATACATCCCAAAGACAAAAACAGGGAAGCCGGCTTGCAGGCCTACGGCAGCAGTGTGCTGCTGTCTGCATGCAGCAAACCGCACCACAAGAGGAGGGAAGCTGTTTTTATGTCTTAAACTTTATTATGTAAATTATTATTGCAAGAAAACTGAAAGAGGGGCAGCAGTTTTCTTCGGTTCCCTACATGCATGCAACAGGAGCACGCGCACTTATCTGCTGCGGCAACCGCAGAGGCAGCACCATTTGTTGACTCTGTAGACCTCTTGCTGCCTCTCGTTCTCCCCTTTATTGTGACTAAGAAACCTAGGCTGCTAGGAAGAATTTTAGAGGAGACAGTAGCAGGAGGATGCTTCCTACAGAGAGGGGACAGCAATAAGTGTGTAGTTGTAGAAAGAGAGCAGAAGAGAACAGAAGAGGTCTAAGAATCACCGAGCTAAAGTACATCTAGATATGTTATAATGTAGAAATATATAATACATATAACAATAGAAGCCGGGCTGTAGCCATAAAGGTAGAGACAGCGAACTAAAATAGGAAGCGTCTGGGAAGTAGTCCAACAAACCTAAACAGCTGCTGTAACCAGCAGCAGCAGCATCAGCAGCAGCATCAGCAGCAGACCGGCACAAGGATCTAGCGTCAAGTATATGAAGCAGTAACCTTTTAGTTTTTAGCCTATAAAAGCAAACAATTTCTGCTTCCAGCTGCAGCAGCAGGAATTCTTCCAGCTAGGCCTGTTGCTGCTACTGCTGCCGCTGCGCTGCCAAAGAGCCTGCTGAAGCAGCAGCTCGGGGTCCGGCTGCTGCTGTTACAGCAGCTCGAGCTGCCACTGCTGCTACGGTGTGCACTGCTGCTATCGCTGGTGCAGCGCATTCGGAGATGCTGATACTGCTGATCACAATGCGCGTACGTGGAGGATACAGCAGCACCAACAGCAGCAGCACTTCACAAGAAGTCCTCCTCCTCTACCTCGGGAATAAGCAGCTCTGATGAGCGTCCTGCAGCAGCAAGAGGATCACCAAATCGAGGCAAAGCGGCTTGCTGCCGCTTGTCTGCTGCTGCTGGTGCTGGTGCTCCGGGCATTTGCTGCTGCTGCTGGTGATGCGGTTGCGTATGCCCCGGGGTCTGCAGCCCCGCAGCAGTGGCAGCAGTGGCAGCTGAGGCTGCAGCAGCTGCCGCTGCAGCAGCTCGATGACGCTGCACCTCCTCTGCCGTCCGCTGCTGCTGTAGCTGGTGCTCCTGCAATGCATGCACACTGGCGCTAGAGCCCCTAAGCAAGTGTTGCTGCAGCTGGAACAGCTGCTCCTGTTGCTGCTGCTGCTGCTGCAGCAGCTGCTCCTGTGTCTGCGAGTTCCCCTGCTGCCCGCATAGCTGCTCGTGAAACGGCGCCGCCACTCCGTGCTGCTGTATGTACATTTGTTGTTGCTGCTGCAGCAGCGCAGCACGCTTCTTATCCTCCGCTTCCAACACAATTGCAGCAACAGCAGCAGCAGCGGCAGCTTTCTTTCTATTTCTGTTCTTTGTTGCAACACCCCCACCTCGTCTTTTGTTGTCAGCAGCTTGAGACCCTCCTGAAGCAGCTCCAGGTGTCGCCTGAGAAGCACCAGATGCTGCTGCTGCTGCTGCTGCTGAAGCCGCTCCTGCTGTTGCCGGTGCTCCTCCTACAGAGCCACCTGCAGCAGCACCAGAACCTGCCTCATGACCACGGTTCGAACTGTCTCCAGCTGCCTGAGCAGCAGCTGCTGCAGCAAGATTTGCTGCTGCTGCTGTGGGTATTAACCCACCACCACCACCACCAGCACCGCCTGCAGCAGCGTTTGCTCCATGCGCCAGCATGTGCGACCTGCTCATTGCAGCAGCAGCCGCGTTGTGCTGCTGGTGCAAGTGATGGTGCTGCAGCTGGTACTGGCTAGGCTGCTGCTGCTGCTGCTGCTGCACCAGCGCTGACGCAGGTGCAGCAGCCAGCCTCACTGCAGCAGGAGGAAGGCGCGGAGGCTCCGCCTGTAAGTCGAAATGCAGCAGCTCCAAAAACTGCAGCAAACGGTTCCTGCAGAAGCAGCAACAGCAGATATCGCAGCAATAGCAACAGCATGCGCTGCCAGGATACTCACGCTGTAGGTGCAACAGCGCTGCAATCCATGCCTACAGCTTGCAGAGACTACCTAATCCTGCTTCTGCTTGCTGCAGCAGCACAAGCAGCTGCAGCAGCAGCAGAAACACAGACATAGCTCCCGAACCAACAGCAGCAGCAACAACAAAAGAAACAACTAAATTAGCAGCAGGGCGGTGGGTGCGGACCTGAACGAAAGAGGAACTATAGACTCTGCCGATGCTATCTGCAGCAAAGCCCTCAAATCTAAAGCGGTGAGCCGCAGCAGCAGCAGCCGCTGGCTGTGAGCAACCTGCAGCACAACAGCAACACAACAACAACACAGCACGTGGCGATTTAGACGAAGTGGCAACACAATACAGCAGCTCTAATGCTTCTGGAGCTACTGCTGCTATGGCTGCTGCTGCTCTGGCTGCTGTAGCTTGAGTAGATAGGTGCCCCGCTCCCTGAGCTCCACTGCCAGAAACAGCAACTGCAGGAGCTTCTGCTGTAAAAGAAAAAGCAGCAAAGCACCTCCGCAAATTCTTGGGCCTTCTCCATAGCTACTTCTTCCGGCTGTTGCTGTTGCTGCGGGTCCTCATGAAACCCTACACCTCCCCTGCTGCCTCTTGCAACAGCGGAATCTGTTGTTGCACCAGCAGCTACTACAGCCGACCCCATGCTCCCAGCAGCCTCCGCCTGCAGCAGCAGCAGCAGACTGCAGCAAACGACCAATGAGCTCGAGTTCCACACAGTGCTGCTGCTAAAACCTGGTGCTGCTCCAGGTGAAGCTACTGCCTGCCAACTAGCCAGGGGAGCAGTGGTAGCAACAGCAGCTCTGAAACAACAGAAACAGAAGCTATGGCCACTGCCGCGGAGCTGCAACACCAGTAGCAACAGAAACAGCAGCAGCAGAAGCAGCAGCAGCAGCACCTCCTCCTTCGATGCTTGCAGGCCTCCCCCAGCTCCTCGCGACTTAAGGCGATGTTTAACGCGGCGGCGACCTTCATTAAGACGATGAAGCCTCTCAGCCTGCAACAGTACGTGCAGCAACAACAGCAGCAAAACAAATGACAGCAGCAGCGGCAGCTGCAATAGCAGCAGCAGCAGTAGCAACGGGACCAGCGGCGAGTCCTTACCACCTGTTGGTCGTTCTCCCTGCGTAAAAAGAGTTCTGCCAATACTGAGAAGCACAGCTGCGGCTTCAGCCCCAGCGCTTGCTGCTGCTGCTGCTTCTCAAAGGGGGGCGGACCTGCTGCGGCTGCTCCTGGTGCTTCTGCTGCTGCTCCATCCCCCCACCCCATCCCCCCCATGGGGGATGTCCCCAAGAGTTGTGCATCTGCTGTGTCGCTGTTGCTGCTGCTGTTGCTGCTGTTGCTGCCCATTAAACGTGTAAACATCTGGTCAACGCGGTAATGGGATATCGCCTCCAAACAAGGGGCCAGTAACCTGCAGCAACAGCAGCAGCAACAGAAGCAGAAGTAGCAGCAGCCAAGCAGCCGTAGCCAAAGACTCGCTGCTTGAACGCAGAAGCAGCAGCACGAAGCCAGCGGCAGACAGAGCAGCCACAACAACAGCAGCACGAAGCAGTCAGCAGCAGCAGAAGGACGCACGTTAGCCTGAGCTGTATTGCATGGAGCAATCTAGAAACAATTGCTGCTTCGTCAGCAGCAACAAAAGACACGCCGTGTCTTGCTGCTGCTTGTCTTAATATTTGCTGCACCCGCCGCTGCATGTACAGCTGCAGGACGTTCTGCTGCTGCTGCTCCTCTTCCTCTTGCATGAGCTGCTGCTGCTGCTGCTGCTGCAGCTTCTGCAGCTGCTGAAGCTGCTGATGAGCCAGAGAAGGTCCCGAAGCCGATACTGGCCGCATGATGTGCTGCTGCTGCAGCTCTTGCTGCAGCCGCTGCCGGAGCTGCTGCTGCTGCTGCACCACCTGTGCTGCATCTGCATCTAATACAAATGCCCAACCCCTTCTTTGCTGGTGCTGGTGCTGGTGCTGCTGCTGCTCTCCCGCCAACGGCAAGTGTCTCCGCATAACGCTCATAAACCTAGGCCGCTGCCGCAGCAACTGCGGCCTAAAGAAGCGTCTCTCTCCTTCTGTGCCATAGTCTGCCCTAATCAAATAATTGCTGTTGCTGCTGATGCTGACGCTGCTGCTACTGCTGCTGCTGGTGTTGTTGTTGCTGTTGTTGTTGTTGCTGACGTTGTTGTTGTTGCTGCTGCTGCTGTTGTTGTTGTCGTTGCTGCTGTTGTCGTTGTTGTTGATGTTGTTATTGTTGTTGTTGCTGCTGCTGTTGTTGGTGGTGGTGTTGTCGTTGTTGTTGTTGTTGCTGTTGTTGTTGCTGTTGTTGTTGTTGTTGCTGTTGTTGTTGTTGTTTTTGTTGCTGTTGT
>CAJFCX010000055.1:0-53713 GCA_904066255.1 Eimeria sp. OTU-X | reverse complement strand
GGTCAACGAGGGGGGAGTTCTATTATTCTGGGTTTTTCCTGGATAATATGGACTCGAATATATTTTAAGAGTGAATATTTCCTTATTCTAGTGGTATTAGCAGAGATTAGCTGAGTCTAGCTTATAGCTGCTGAGTGTGCACCAGGTTAAATGAGCTACAAGTTACACGTAGTGACAGTTAGGCACGCTGTTCACTACAGTAGGCGTCGATAACTGGCCCACACTAACCCTACTCATGCAATGACTATTTATGGTAACCAATTCCCTAGAGCATTTAGTAGTATTAATTCCTTCTCCTAGCTAATAATGTCCTAATCCCTAAAATACTCAATATTTATCCCCTTTACAATCATAAAGCTGCTAGAGGTCACACCTGAGACACATGGTAGTGCCTGTGCACTACACAGACTACACTACTCTCTGAGTAGCACTTGGGAAGAAAGGTACCATGAAACGGCATGCCTTACCGCTAAGGAGCTTGGGGACACTTGATCAGGTTTCTCGCAGTGCAATCACAAATGGATGTGTTGGGGCTCAACAATGCAGTTAGCACTACGCCACTACACTGTGATAAGATGAGCGGTTTTGTGCAGCACGAAGCCTACGGGCTCTCTACCTGAGCTAATTCCGTCTTTTCATAAGCTTCGGTGGCATTGAGAGCAGGGCTTGTGCAAAGAAGAGCATACTGGCCACACCAGTTTTGGCACTACCGTCACCTACAGCTCTAGCGGTCCGTGAGCAGACAGCGACAGGCCGGGGCTTGGGGGGCCCCCGTTGCAGCAAGGGCCCCTTTGCGACGCACCATTTTTAAAATAACAGAGCATTCTGGTCATGAAACAAGTTCTTATCACGCGTTTGCTGCAAAAACGGCGTCTGTCCTCCAGCTCAGGTTGGGTTTTTCGTGGCTACCCTGAGCACCTCTTTCCTGGAATTCGAAGCAGCGCCACATCAGTGTCTTCGTCCGCATCCCGCTCCCTTCGGCCTAGTCCATCAGCAGGAACTCACACTTTCCCCCTGGATGTTGTCCTACAGCAGCAGGTGCACACTGACTCCGTAGCGGATTTCCTTGCCTTCGACTGTGAAGGGCACCCCGCTATAAAAAGAGCGCGTGGGTTCCTTTTCTTACTGTGTTATCCCCTTCCTCCACATTCGTGTACAGGTGGATCAATGCGAAGTCAAAATGCCAAGAAAGCGCTGGGCGAATCCTCGCCCTGGAGGACCTCGCAGGGATGCGCCTCAAGGTGCTCAACCTTCACTTGATTGCCCTTCTAGCAGCATTACTGCTCCTGAAGTTTCGAAAGTGCCGAAATCCTACCTCTCTGGCGCCTCCAACCCAGCTTACCAGAAGAGTGAGAGCGCGTTGAGCACCCATGGGGGGGATCTGACGGAAAAGGAAGAAGATCCTGGCTCTCCCCCCCCGACACTTCTGCACGGTGTACACATATCGAATAGAAGCGACTCTGCCTCACTGGAAGTTTCACAGGAAGATGCATGCGCCTTTCATAGTCCGCGTAGCATGCCAGGAGACTCATCAGATGCAGGGGGGTCCGTGATACCTGTTCTGCCGGAAGCACAACCCAGCAGCCTGTGTGGTGACACCGTGGATAGCGCTAAACACCTCCAAAGACTGTCTGAAAAGTCCGGTGAGTCATGTCGCCGCAGTGTAACCCATCTGTCGAAACTAAAGAACCTACAGGTCTCCATTCCTAGTGGGCAAGAGGCACAAGGGCAACAACCGAACGACGCGCAGCACGAACAACCGCAAACCCCAGTTTTATCCCAACAGCAACGGTTGCCATCAGAGCAGAAGAAGGTGACAACGGTTAGCTGTGCGGAAGCAGCTTTTTCCAGGATTTATCCGGTAAGCGAGAGTGAGGGCGAGTGGATTCGCGTCGAAGAGCCTCGCGATCAGGATACAGAAACGGCTAACGGGGAAGAAAGGAAAGGTAGCCTCCTGTATCCACCCCCTTCTGCTGCAACAGAGACTTCTGTGTCTTTACCTACCTCTTCTGCCCTTGAGGCTATGCAAGAGCAAGCCGCTGGGTACCCCATTTGTATCGGTAGTGCCACCCGAGCGGGAGTGGCCGCTGGCGCAGAAAACAGCAGCTTAGGGTCGCTCGGCGGAATAGGATACAGAGAAGCTATTGAACCAGGCTGTGAGGATGCATTTAGCTTCCCAAAGGCTATGATAGGGACGAATTCCGTCAAAGCAAACCGGAAGGGTCTGTTTACTCGTCTATCCCTGTACGCCAAATCCATAGCTGGTTCTTTTACCTTCTGTGGTGGTGAGCAGCAGCAGCAGGAGGCCACGAGCCCAGGTGAAGGAGACAAATCTAGCAAGGTTCCTGCTTCCCGGGGGGAACTGAGTGGGCCCGAGTTACATGCGAAACAGGGACCGTGGAGGAAAGAGAGATTGCTGCAGGGCGTGCTCGAGTGGCACCGCTGCATCCTTGAGATGTATGGCGGGGCCGTTGAGGATGTCACAAGACTCGCCTTGCAGGTTCTGCCTGCCCATGCAACAGGTGACGAATTGGAGTCGCGGTTTATGCTGATGGCATCTATACCTCACTGTCGCTGCTGTAGGAGCTGCTGTCACTGCTGCGGCTGCTGGCGCATAGGGGAACGACCAGTGCGGGGACTTTCAAGCTTCGTATTGGTGTCTTATTCGGTTTTCAGATAATGAGAGTGAACGGCGGTTTCTGATCATTCAGGGACTGTTTGACGTCTTCTGTATCTATCGCTCCCACTTCCTTTCCCCTCCAGGGGAGCTGCTACAGGCTGAGGCGCTGCACCACCAGTGGAAGCTTCGCAGAGAATGTTCGTTGGAGACTCCTGAGATTTCAGGACTTGCGGGTGTATCCCGAACTACTGAGATGCCTTTTCTTGACGGGCCACCTGCGGAAAGACAGGAGAATACTGTAGACTGCCTGCCAACCTCCGTCCGGCTTGCGCTTTACGAAATTGTTTCTCTTACACTGAAGGTAGTCCGTGCGTTGCAGCTTGTACTGGAGGTCAGCGCTCTGCGGCGAGGAGGCGAAGGCCCGCGATTCGCTCTGTGCCTTCGACTGGAATTGCTTAAACTCGTGCTTAAGCTGATAATCCGCTCTCTTACCCCATTTGCCTTCTACTGCGACGAACTCAGCATATATCAGGCCCTGGCGACGCAGAAGGAAAAGCAGGTTCGCTTGATGCAAGTTCTTCTAGAGGGAGTCCTCCTGCATGAGCGATTTAGCAAGAACGTTCTGGCAAGTTTGTCCATTGTACTTCGGGGCTCTCTGGCAGTCGTTATGATATGTTAAACAGGGGCTTGCTGCCTCTATACGCGTGTGTGTTTCCTTTAGACTATCGCCGATAGCGAGAAGCTGCGGCCCTTTTACGGAAGGCGCACCGGCAGGAAAATACCGTCCCTTCCATCAGCAACTCGCCAGTACGCCAGACTGTTCGATTTGCTTCTCGAGACTGCTGTGTTTCAAGTGCAGGCAGGAGTTGCTTTTGCTCATCATGCCTGCCACATGCCACCACTTTGTTAGCTCCTAAGTTTCTGCCTTGGGATTGCCGGCAGCAATAGTCGAATTACCTGTTGGTGCTGATGTGAGTGTTGAGGCTGTGGGTTCCGCCAAAGTTCGTTGCCATGTTCTCAGAGTAGCCAACGATCGTCAGGTAGTGATTTCTGCAGGTGCGGAACGGCAGCTTCCTCGGCAGTGGGCGCTCCTCGTGGTTGTGTGGCTATTCAATAATCTTAAGGCCAATGCTTCCCCGTGCCGTCTACGCTTTCTTTTCAACCTCCTGCGCTCCACCGCTTGGAGGTACTGGCTTTATGCGTTTTTTTGTGTACCAACAATAGCGTGTCGCACACCTGTGGTCCATGTCTATTGGGCAGCTGAACACTGCAGACAGCTGCTAGCTCACATCGTCTGTCGGTGCCGCTGAGGTAATGCAGCTCATGCGTAATCACCCTTCACAGTGTCCCTATTTCGATATACAGGCCCTTTTTGGCGGAGGTTCTATACCATATTCGCCCTTTTATTCACCTTTATCTTCTAAGACGGGCCAGGAATACAAAGTCATGGACTCCATGGCTGGTTGCCACCTGTGAGCTCCCCTTCACGGAGTCAACTCGGCGTTAGTTGTTGCAGGGGTTTCTCGCGGAGTAGCAGCCACTGGCCCATTAGAAACCCATATATTGGAGGCATTCTTTTCTACATTGCTAGTTGCTGCGAAATTCTTGTTTCCTCGTGCAGTCATCGAAGCGAACTCAATCTCGCTGCTGCACGGGTCTCCCCAAGTTATGGAGCACCTGTCCCCTGTTGAGGCTGCAGAGCTTCACCGCCGGTGAGTTGCTAACCTATGATCTCTTCAACTCTTGTCTTCGTCGTTTGCCGTCCCTGCCCATGCGTGCAAGGCTTGTCTGGCGAGACCGTGTTGCTGTGCATGCAGACTAGCGGGGCTGCCGTACGCTTTGCTGCGCCCTCCGTTTTTCGACAAGTTGCTGGCTCGGCCTATCGAGGCTGTGGACTTCGTGGTTCGGCGAGTGCCGCTTCTCAATCATTTCAAGTGAGCTGCAGTCATTTTGCTTAGATATTCGGGCTGCACGCATATATGCAAACGAGCACTACTGAGCGTTGGATGTTGTGTAATAACGCACCAAAATGCTTTTTAGATCATGCAAAACCCGCATGCTCAGCCCTTCCCGATGCAGTTTGTCGTGTGTCATGGCTCTGTGGAATTCTGTATGCTTCGCTAGACGAATTACGTGTGTGACCCTCCGCAGCGTCTTGGATGCATTCCTGGCTTACAGATATCTGTACTTCACCACTTCCAATACTTGATGAGGTGACTAGAAGGCAACCAGCATTCCATGACGCTGAGGGTACCGGTCCCCCGTATTTGTTGAAGCACCCTCAACCATAGATAGCGGATGCCCAACAGTTCTCTTTGCACGAATGTTTTGTGGCTGCCGCTGTACGGCGACCGTCTAGTGCTCACTTTTCAAAGGATGCACACACATACAAGGCCTCAATACTGGTGGGTTTTTTAGGGAAACTGTGTTCATCAGTTGCTTTTTACACTGTATGTGGTGACAGGAGTAGCTGCTAGATTCATATGCCCCACGTCCACTTGTGGGCAGCGCCCGTACTAGTCGAATATCCCTGTTGGGTAGGAATAGTGTCGCCGTCTCTGCTAGAGGCCAGCAGCTTGACGCCTTGCATAGTTGAGCTCCCCTGGAACCGCCATAAACCTCAAACGTGAATCGTCTAGAGCAGTGGGAGTCATTGTGACTGGGGCATTCCGTACCCGGCAGCGACTATCCCTGTAGGACGCATCCGTCGTGTCCACCGTCTTCCTTCCCAGCTCGGATGCTATGCGGCGGGAAAAGCTAAACTAACGTGCCGATTAAAGATTGTAGCATTTCGGTTGACGCCACGTGAATGGTGTACTGGGTTGCCCCCACGCACACAGGAGTGGTGAGGCTGGCAGCGCCGATGGAAACTAGACAGGATGAGTGAGTACCCGTCGATCACTGGAATTTATTAGAGTTTGATTGTCTTAATGCTCCGTGTAGTCAGTTTCTAGAAGTAATAATGCTGTAGTAGCATACCACTACTACGCGAGAAATCAAGCGTCCCGCAGTGGTCCGTCTGTCTTGCCCCCCAGAAGCTCGTTGAGTATCCTCCAACGCAGACCACCATCGGTTCCGCTTTTTTCTCCCGCTTCCCGACTCGCAATTTTTCATGGGAAAGATTATTATTGTAAAATTGATCAGACTGTAAGGGTGAGAGACAATTTTCTCCCCACCTTTTGGTTGGCTGGCTCTGAGCAGGGTCAATGCAAGCTGGTCCGGTGCTGCTGCAATTCGATGGGGCTTCCAACAGTGTAGTGATGCCCTTTTTGCTATGTTGCACTTTTTCAAATCATTTTCAGTGATTCGTTCACAGATAAGACAATCAAGAGACTGGCTTTCAGGCCCTTGTTGGCCCCCGAAAAGGCAATTCAAATCGACGTTTTTACCTGAGTATTTAGGTACGCACTCATTTTGCACTCATTGGCTTCTCCCCCTTTTTCTGCTTAAGGAATGGGGACAGCACATTCGAAGACATACGTTGGAAGTTTTGGCCTTAGAGGATCCAGCGTGACCAATTTGCACGGGAGGAGGTCCTGGCTCGTGGCTGGCACAGACCAAAACAACCATTGTGACTACCCGCTGCGGAAGTCCTATCGGCGGCCTTCCAACAAGCACAGGGAGCGTCGCAGGAGGCTTCGACGCGCTTGGCTGTGCTACAAGGGGCGGCTTCCACCACCAGCGCCCAGCGACGGCCAACTCGATAGCTCGGTACCGACGCCCTGGCTTGATGGGCCTCAAGGGCGAAGTGCCGTGTTTTTGCACGAAAGGCCTGTACCACAATCCCAGAGCCCTTCAAACAGTGGTGAAGTTGAAGCTGAAGGCAGCTCCACGGGAGCACTGAACGTGGATTGCGCCGAAGACCACCAGGAGTTCAGACCGCGCCCCTGGCAGGTTTCAGCCTACTCTCAGAAGGGAGGTCCACTGTGCATGGCTTACGCAACTTGTTTGGAGTATATGGAGGAGGACGTGATTGCAGCTCTGATCCACCATCCTATGCCGAATGAGGTGTGTTGGTTCATCTTAGAGAGATACCGACAACCAGTTGAGGCGCAATGCGCTTCCTCGTTGTTGTGCCTTGGGTATACTTCTGAAACAAGGGTATTAGCAGGAAATAGTCAACAGTAGTGTGCAGTGAGTTATTGCCTTCTGTGCTTCGAACGTCCTTGTTTCCCACTGCTTCAGGGACTGGCCTTAATATACCGAAGCTGCTGTACACTGCCTCTGCCAGTGGAGCCCACTCTGGAACCCAGTGCAGACGTACTTGGGTATGTGTTTCCTGGGACATTCTTTAAAGTAAGCTACTTCTCTGCTTCCAAAGCCCCAATAACAACTCAAATTCCACACTCGAAGGGACTGTGACGGGTCATGTTTAGGAAATACTGCGGCCCATCGTGCGGGACAGTGGTGTGCATTTTCAAGCCTTTTGTAAAACGCACCGTAGCGCGCTATGCTTGCGTAGGTGGGAGTCGAATCCTCGTTTTACATGCGTTATTTACCGCTTCCCACAGCGTGTTAGTGCCTTTCCCCAGGTACTTGACATCAGAGCGCACATTGCACAAACATCGTATTTGCTGCGCCTCAAAACGGCGGAGGGTTGGTTAACAGGCGCATCCTTGTATATGGTCCGACTCCCACAGCCAGCTCGTGGTTCGACGTGCAGGACTGCACATGAAGAGATTGGAACCGTCAAGTTTAGGCATCGCATACCTGACTTTGTACACGTTTCGGCTGGAGTTGCAAATCGGCAACAGGCTTGGGGCCCTTCCTCGGGACAAGCTCGAGTTAAAGGCAGTTCTCCAGATAGCATTCCCATAGCGGTTGATGGTGATGAAGAGGGGGAAGGATTTGTCGAACCCGATGATGCCATCTCCACCGCTTGGGGAACCGTTTACGCCTGTCGTTCCACCCGCTTTCTGAGTTTTCAGGAATGTGCCAGGCTGACGGAGGAGCGTATGAGCTACAACAGCCTAGGAAAGCTGGTACCGGCGTCATCAATTCACAAACTTGAGGAGACCCTCAAAGAAGCTACAAGTTCTCACCTTTCCAATGTTGGCAGCTCCGGTGGGGGGCCCACTTCACGCTTCAGCAGGACGCACAGCATTAATTCCGACTCTAGCAGAATAGTCACCCGAATCAGCATTCGCGCTGGAGGTCTCAACCCTCTGGAGCATTCCTTTGTTCTGTTTCGCGCTGTGGGTGCTCGTGCTATACCTGTGAGGTGAGCTGGCACACTTCTGCATGTTCCTCCTTGTGAGCCTGAGGCAGCGAAATAGCTGTTGCCGGGCGGAGCCAAAAAAATCTTTTTTGCCCGAGCAGGAAGTTTCTTCCCCAGAAACATGATGGTTAGATGCCAGTTTGCGCGTGGGATAGCATGCATGCTAGAAACGAGTCGTGTGTGCTGTTGCAGCGCGACCCCCCACTTAGGGTCCCATATAGTAGGGCGCATCCTTTCCGGGCAGGTCTTCCCTGTCCTAGACGCTTGCCTAGTGTCATGTGCACCGTCATGCGGCAGCCTGGAAGGGTCTGACGACTGTATGATAGCGGGGCTGGGTACTTCAGGGGTTGGAGAGAGCGATAAGCTTCAACCACCTGCCGTAGCACGCCATTTCGGTAAGAATGCAAGGAGAAGTTCTGTTCACCTCACTAGTAACCGGCGTGTCCACCTTCGCGTGTGCACGGATGAGGGCTGGGTGACTCTTGATGAGCAATTGGAGCGAGTTGACGAATGTGAGATTGCATATGACCGCCCAGTCCTCTACGAAATTGTCGGTGAGCCCATTTAGATATATGGCACTCATTTCGCTGGTAACATTCGTCAGAAGCCGTCCCAAAGAGGCTTCACAGGTTGCAGGGGCCATATCTCTCTCAGTATTCCCCCTTGTTTGGTTTGCTCAGCTGATGGTTATTTGGTAAATGTGAGGCCTGCACTTGAGATTGAAGGGCAGGTCCGCCGCACTCTGCCCCCTTCTACGTTAGTTGAAGTATACGAAAGAAAAGTTAACGCAGAGGGGCTCGTGCGCCTGAGGTAGGCCAGACGGACCGGCGGCATCCACTGTATTTGCATAGTGAGTTGCACGCCGCTGTGTTGATGCCAGTGAGTTAGTTCACTTGTGCCGACGTGTGTGCAAGCTAGCCAACAGATCTATGCCCAACACAGTAGATACGCTCGACGCACGACCATGCCATCCTGATTTCGGGTCATTTTTTGTTTTCGTGTGCTGAAGGCTCGTGGATGGGTGGATAAATGAACGCAGGAAGAGTTCAGGGGAAACAGGGTTTCTTTTTGCAACCAGAACGGCAGATCGGCGAAGAGAGACACTTCTGCGGCATCTCACGGCGGTCGGCTTGCTGTTGCCTGCTCTGTGCAGCAATGATAATCGCATTCGTACAGCAGCGGCCTCTTGGGTAGCGGCTAATGCCGCGCAGTCAGCCATTGCCTGCTCAGCGTTAATGGAAGCGGTGGACACAGCCATAGTGAAGTCGGCGTTAAGGCCATGCACTTGCTGTTACTGCAAAAAACACCAAGGAGACAGAGTTTGCTTCAATGCCGAGTGTCCATCATCCATATGCAGTACGAATAGCCCCCGACGTCGTGGTTCTTGCCTTGTTGCGTCGAGGGAGGTTGCGCCTTGTGCAAACGAATTTG
The DNA here is from genome assembly GCA_904066255.1 of Eimeria sp. OTU-X. Taxonomy (NCBI): domain Eukaryota; phylum Apicomplexa; class Conoidasida; order Eucoccidiorida; family Eimeriidae; genus Eimeria; species Eimeria sp. OTU-X. The sequence goes on along the minus strand of CAJFCX010000055.1, from coordinate 44,444 downwards.
CTGAGTGTTCAGCAGTGAGCACTCCGAGGTGTGCTGGAGGGATAGCGGCTACCGATGGCCCACGTCAGTGCATCACAGACTCTTCTGGGCTGCATTCGCTCAAGCCCTTTGCTGCGAAGGATGTACTGCGGGATTCCGCGGTTATTAGATTTTCAGGCGCGCTGGGCTCCGCGTTGCATACTTCAGGACCCCGCGTAGGACACGACGAGGGAAATAACACTTTCGCATTGGTGGGGGCCGGATGGGCCACGGCCACTGCACCCCCGCCGGCGCGGGGTGGTGAGTGCATTTCTGGCCGATGCCACAGAGGACAGTGTTTTTTTGAAGGCATGGAATCCATGATTGAGGCATCTGATGACTACGGTGGTGGCACTGAAAATCAGGAGAAGCATGCAGGACCGAGGATTAGTTTGTTCTCTCTAGTTAAGGTACTTATATATTTCATATTAGACGTTGCGTAACGGCAGTTGCAGAATTGCAAAAGTTTTGCAATGATTGTCTTGCGCACGGCCGCTACAGGACACAAGACTATGGTCTAGCTATCGATGTCCTTCGCAGGTTGCTTCGGCCTTACTGGGTGAGCTAGAGGGACAGCCAATGAACCGTTCCCAGCGTTCGAATGCCCAGGAAATCTTGCTTGAAGTGGTCGGCAGACAGTCTGGGGATGTTGAAGAAGCTGGAGGACCTGTCAGAAGTTTCAGCACTCCTTGCACATTTACGGAGAGCTATTCTATAGGGTTAAACTGGGATAAAAGCCACCGACAGCACAGGCGAAGCTTAATCAGAACTATGGATGCTAAAGTCGAAGCCACAGGGGAAGGTCGCATCATCAGGAGATGTACGACGAAAATGACTCACACCTCCCCTCTTCACCCACAGGCACATGCTTTGCGTTGCTTTTCGTCCCTTGAGCTTAGCATGGGACGGGAGTTGAATTGCGAGAACGCAAGAGTAGTTCTGTCTCCTTCAGATGTTCTTTACCAGTTCTGCGTCGCTGCGGTAAGCACCGATGGGGTCTACGCTCGCCATTATCAGAGTATAGAGTGCCGTTGTAGTGAACCCCCTATATACAAAGTCAATGCATGCTGAGGGAATATCTAGGGATGTTGCCTTTCGGAGCTGCGTTCTCATGGGCGTGCTTGTGGATAGGCACATATGAATGGTTGTGGCCCGACTCACAGGTATACTCTTCGCTCGCAGAACACAGGGAATCTGTGCCTCCGTACGCCGTATATCGCCCACCAGTTGGCAGCTTTGTTCCTCCGTCTAGCTATGCGTCGGTACCCGTTGGGATTTCACAGCAGCCTGGCATGCTGCAGTCGTATAGGCCGTATTTGGTGATGAAGGATGGAAAGCTTTCCCTTGGCAGCCCTACCCGTTTCAATAGCTTTTCCTTTCACCAGCCTCCCATCTTCGTGGTAAGTCTACTGGTACTAGAACAGTGTACTGACGGAGAGCATCTCACGGTGTTTTAGCCGTTCCTCCTCCGTGCTTTGCTTGCTTACTGGGATTGCAGATCCACAAAATTGAAAGGATTTGCAATGGTCTTTTGGTGCGACGTTACCTTCATGAAAGGAGCATGCTTTTGCTGATGAATTCGGAAGGGGGGTGTAACCTCGATGAGGCCATTCCCAATCCAATTCTCAAGGTTCAAGTGCATCCAACACAGGTAAGCACCAGCATTCATATAACACCAATATCTGCTTGTTTGAGGTTGTTTAGCGAGATCTCACGGCATATTAGGTGTCCGCCGAGGATGTTACCGACGGTGGTAGCAATTAGTGCATAGAGCGTGGCTAGTTATGAATAGAACACACGAGTTTCGCCTGTATTCTTCTCGATGCAGGCAACTTTGAACGAATATTTCCTCTTCCATGGGTGCACCGAAGAGCGCGCAGGATTGATTGCTCTCGCTGGGTTTGATTTTCGCAGAGGAGGAGAAAACGGAGGTACTATCGAGATTTTGGTTTAGACCAGTGATAACAGCCTTTCCCCTTCTCCCTCCAAATAACCAAAGCGCGAGTGCGTAGGGTGTGGTAGGGTGCAGTGACGTTTCGTGGTGTGTATCTTCTTCAGGGAAGCTTTTTGGCATAGGCACTTACTTTTCACCTCACGCAAGCAAAGCGGACCTGTATACTCGCCCAAACGACGTTTTAGCCAAAGCAAGTGGGCCCTTCGCAACTACAGCAGTCACATTCCCCGGCTCTCTGCCAGCTGTCCCTTTAATTCATGCTCGCGTGACTAAACCAGTAGGAGCACCCACGTCTTCTGCTCTACTCACGAGCATCCCAAGCAGCATGGGTACTGGGGGAAACCCCGGAGAAAGAGCTCGCCAGAACACAAGCAAAACTTGCGGTCATCTTCGGTTTGGTAGAGGCGGTTGGCTGCCTTATGGGAGGGGAAACGCGAACGCTGCGGTCATGGCAGCACGCAACTCTGCATCTCCGAAAACCCCGGATGGAGCTCCGAAGAAAGACAAGGAGAAGGGACGCTTCCGAGCAGTATGTGCAAAGCTAACCAGGCAGGGCAGTGGGGCTAACAGGAGTCGGTCCAAGGACTTCTCAGCGTCTGGGCAGGCACTGAAGAACCAGAAACAGTCGAATTCGCTGGCGGCAAGCTTCCACCAGAGGGTTGACACCACTGGAGGGAAAACGCAGCAAGCTGGAACAAGGGGAATTCATTCAAGCGTACTATCGTCAACACCACAGCCTGTTAAGCGTTGCTTGCTGCTGGCGCGAGTCTGTCTGGGCGAAGTATACAAGACTCTTTCTCCAATGCCCGATGCGCGTATGCCTCCCAATAAGCCGAATTCCGCAACAGCAAAGCTGGCGTATGATTCAGGTAAATTGCGTGTAAACGTCTACATTGCGTACAGCTGAGAGGAATCGCCACGCATATTTGTAGCAAACACCTCAGGAAGCTGACTGTTAGCTCCGTCTGTCAAGCCAACACACAACAGATGCTTGCTTGTTGCTTGTCGTTTGCTGCTACTTTTTGTTCTCCTGCATTGTTGCAGTGATGGCGGAATGCCGCACACGAGGTGGCATAGTGGACGGAGTTGAGTTTGTGGTTTTTGAACGGGCCCAGGCCTTGCCAGAGTTCATCATTACGTATTCGCATGCCGCACACTGCCAGTGCGCGGAGTGTCATCGGCAGGCTCCTCACTAGTGCCAGACTGCTGCGAATGCACATCCTGTTAATGCTAGTTTATATTGCTGCCGCAGGAAGTGTGGCTGTAATTGTGGAGATTGGTAATCCAAACGTCTCTATCCTGACTATTTCAGCTAAGCTCGCTTTGATCCCGTGTGCAGTTGGGCAGATTCGGAATACGCCCAGGTGCAGCTGCTCGAGTGTCAATTGAGCCGAAACGATAAACACAGCTAGGAAAGTGTGTATGTGAGGGCGTTAGCGTAAGACGCTTGATACTTAACAGTACCCTGTGGCAGTTGTGCTGGGGAGATGTGTTTAGATGCTACCAATGACATTTTGTAGACCCGAACGGGACAGAGATCATGCATTTACTCCACCTTTGTACCATGCCGCAATGCAAGGCAATTCATTCCGGTTTGTAGAAAGGTGCGGACACCGACTTGGTCGTCGCTCGCTGCTGCGGGGAGCGGTATTGGGAAGACATTTGAAAGTGCCGCGTGGTGGAGGATCATACGGCCCATCACTACGCGCGTGGGGCAGGATGTATGGTCTAGTCAATACCCACTGCCATTTGCCTCCTGCTTCTCACTCTCTCCCTGCGCGTGTAGTGCAGAGGGGAGAAGACGCCATGGTGTTACGCTGGCTCATGTGCCAGCACACACAATGCACTGTGCCACATGCCTGCTAGGGCGGAGTCAAGCCAGCTTTGCGCCTGCACAGCCCTGCAGTATAAACTGCGTTATCAAACGGTCAGCTGACGGAGGGGATCGGCCTCCGCGAACAACCAGACTACAAATTGAGAGGAAGCCCCGCCAACTATCAGTCCTCATGCGCCCCCCTCTCCGTGGGTACGAGCTTGAAGGGGAAAAGTGGGAGCAGTGTCGCACTGATTCACTGCCCATCTTCAACTGCCTCTTCCGCAAAAACATAGTCAGCAGGCAGTAGCCCTTTATTCCGAGAAGCAGCAACCATATAGCAAATCTTCTGCTGGGCATTCGGTACATCCAACTCGATCTGATTCAAGGACACGCGCAACACGCAGATCAGTGCAACACTCCATGTCACATTGTGCGCCTCAAGGTCTCTCCATCGAGACATCATATAACATCTGCATCCTGATGTGCTGGGAGAAGACGTACGTCGGGGAGGAGGTCCTTGATTTGTGCCAGACCTTGGATGATACATTCCTGGTCAAGCTCGCCTAGCGCACGTAATTGCTCGAGCAGCCCCACTACAGCTTTTGCTGCCTGCTCTGGGTCCTTCGATCGCTCCATTGAAAAAATATAGGCCTTGCGGACAACCTCTGAATCCTGCGGTAATTACAAGACGATCTACTGACACGCTCCCGTCGCCAGACACTCTCCCTTGTCGAAATAAGATACAAGGGTCGCTATGAAGGCATGGACACAGAACTAAAGGCTGCCTGTTGCTGGCGGATCGCCACTTACCTGGTCCGGCGCCAGGTTCATATCTATGATTGCCTTAGCGGCTTCGGCAGCATCGAGCGTATCGAGATACTTGCGGATGCACGCTTTCAGTTCATGCTTGAAAATACGCGCTTCCCTCATGGTAGGGTCGGTGCCTGTCCAGATCTGAACTCAAATCACAAGCAGGCGGATGGGCATACGTAGGCAGAAACAGTGCAAAGCACTGCTTTTGCAGAGAAGTGGATTGTTTTTTCCCGCACAGTGCACGGTTACGAACCCAAAGTTCACCTATTTCTAAATCAAAAATGATAGCTTGAGATATGTGCTTTAGATACCTTTCTAAAGCGTTCACTCGCGGCCTTCCCTGGTTGTTCGCAAAGCCACTTTTGTGCCCTCTTTAAGACTTGCATGCCTCCACTTCCCCCGAAGTGAAGCCTATAACGGTCCCCCAAGAACGCTGGAGGCAACAGTTCGTCCACAACGGCCCGTGCCTGCACGCAAGGAAAACACCGCTTAAATGATAAAAGAGAAACAGAACACAAACTCCACGTCTCATTCGAGTTAAACGTTCTGCCTTGATCTTTTCACGAAGAAATATATAGACGTGGGAGGACTTCACCAAGCCCCAACATTTATTGGGGGCGATATCAACAAATAGCTACAGAGTACAATCTATGAACCCTTACCAAACTCTTCGTCAGGAAGTCATGCGCCTGGGGGACGTCCAATGCAAGGTCGTCTACTGCTCCAACCAGACGAGAGAATCCCACCTGCAAGTCGTCAGGCTTCAATGTCTTCCCGTAAAGCCGGTCCAAAATGTTGCTAGCGAGCTCTCTGTCCCTGCCAAGCATAGCAAACGCAATCGTGGGCACCGCGACAGGCATACCAACGACTGATCAACGTCCCTCCAAAATGGTTCAACCACGCAAGCATGCCAAATCGGGCGCCTTTGAAGAATGTACACCTAGATGTTAAGGTGAGGACAGTACAAGCTCCCGTGGCGCGCGACAAATAACGCAAGATCCACTGCAAGATCCCTTGTTGCCCGGTATGTGACACTAAACTGCTGCGAAACTTGAAATTTCCACGATTCCCTGAGAAAGCGCTACGAAGTGTGCAGCGCAGCATCCCTACCTAGAACCCCTAGAATAAGAAGCCACAACGAGCTTAGCAACAAATTCATGCTGGCAAAGTGGTTTGTCCTGAGCCTGAAGGAAAAGCTCCGCCTCCTGCACACCTTCACTTTCGAAAACGTCCTCCAAGAATTCAGAAAGGGCAGCTTTAAATTCTTGCATCCTGTGGAAATGCGCACCCGCGGGGAAATGCAAAGGCAACTGCCGTTTTTGTCTCCATGTAAATATGATACGCCACCATGGTACATAAATAACCTGTCCCTGTATAGTAACACTTACTGGCGCACGGCAGCCTGCACGACGATGTTGCTTGCTACAACAGCCTGGTCGAGCTTTGAAACAAATGAGGTGGGCAAACGGCTGAGAACATCGGCGCCGATGCAGTTGTCAAGCAATGCGCATTCTATGAAGGCGAACAATCGGCTCGCCACGTCCGGCACGTCCTGGATACAGCATACACACGGAGCATCGGTTAATGCAGGCTTTGAACAAAAGCACGCATGATAGATAGCTGGGTACGCGTTTTGGCGTTATCTGCGCTCCTCCCAGTGAAGGCAGCAATGAGTCTACACATATTTACGAATACAACACAAAAAGACCCATGCGCACCGTCCCATAGGGAAAAGCGCGCAAACACGTCCTCCCTTCACAAACGAGCATTGCACTAACACTTCCGGCCTACAAGTTCAATGTCATCTGCACTCTGCACAAGCTTTTCGAATGCCCTGCAGAGCTGCTGCCTCGTAAGAAGACCCTTATCAGCAAGAAGTGCAAATTCTGCGCTCATTCGCCGTTGGTCTTCTGTGCTCCTATCAAGGGAGGCGCGAACAGCGTAAACAACAAAAGCGTCGTGATAGCATCGACAGTCTAGGGCTTGAAGCCGGGCGGCTAGGTCGACCGAATCCGCACATGCAAAGAAAGCTGCGCATAGATAAGAGAGCAAACGCAACGCCCCATTCAGGCAATCAAACCCGTCTATTTATCTGGCTTCTATATAACCAATACTTCTTCCGCTCATTCTCGACTATCTGCATGCGTGTACAAGTAATAATTACCACAAAACGCTCGGTGTTCGCAAGTTTCTCACCTTTGAGCGTCTCATCAACGGCAGCGCGGAACTCCTCCGCTGTCTTAGGTGGACGTACAAGTGCACCAGGCTCCCGTGACACGGAAAAGCAGCTCTGGTTGTTTATCGTGGAGCGATAGTCGCACGCCGCTACTTCAATTACTTGGTAGAAGCAGTTGTCGTCCTGTAGTGCATGCCAAGAACATAAACGGTGTGAGGCCTCAAGAACCAAAACTAGCCGTTAGGGTCATTTGCCTCGCTACTAGTTCTCTTAAGATGCCCCTTCTCAGCTGCACCTTATAACACTGAAGTGCACTTCATAGCTTACTTCTGTTTCGCTGTCGTACATCGGGTCGTTCGCGTCCATGGGGACAGGCTTGCACTCCAGCTGGTCGCGGATCAGATCCCCTTTCCGGCTCAGCAGCTTGTCCGCCATCTTGACAAAGCAGGATCAAGCTGAACCTTTTTTCCTTGTCCCTGCTGCAATTGCTGCCTCTTTTGGGGCTGGAAATGCAACAGCGGGCGGGCACCCCGAATGCAGGGTCACGGTTGCTCGGCTAGGGAAGGACCAAAGAAGTGGTAACAGGGAGATAATGATGGAGTCCTTAAAGACACTTTTGCCGTCTTCCACTCCTCGTCAACCACATAAAGACAGAGTTCTCGTAGTGGTGAGGTTTTCTGCCTTCCACAGCGATGAGGTCAACCGCTGCAGTGGAGTTCACTGCTCAAGAGACAGGCCAGCACAGATTAGACAGCATCCGTTATATTCGCCTCCCTCCCCTGCACGCTATATTCACGTACCCCCAGCCTGTGCTTCCAGCACAGCTGGAGCTCGCTTGGTTGTCGCCAATCTCCTGGTGGTCCTGACCCCAACTGGCCTGCCACGCCCCCTTCTGAAGATCGGCCTACTATTCCGCTCTCCTGTGTTCCCTAGGCACCAAAACACCAGCAATTTAGGGCAGCGCTATAGGAAACGAGGGAAAAGAAATCGAATGAATTGTGTAATCGGTTCATGCGCACAGCGCTGCATGCCATGGAGGCAGTCAGGAAGCGACAGGGAGCAAGATGAGGACGAGCGGCCGCGGTCTTTTCGTATGAGGAGTCGAAATGCTTTGCAGCTTAAAAGGCACAAACGAGTCAACGTAGGAGAACGGCAACGAGGTCGTGGCTCTCACCCCACGCCCCCAAGCCCCAGCCACTATTGCTTGGCTACCTCTACGCAAACACCTGAATGGAATGCTAAACGTAGCAGGCCCTACAACGGGCAATAAAATACAGGATGAGTAAATAATAGGGGAGTTTTTAGTTGAGGCCATTACAGAATGTAGGCAAGCACAGAAATTCTGGGCCTTTTGCAGCAGTCTACTGACACACACAGTGGCTTATCATCGGCCCAAGTGAAAATTTACTGCATTCCTACACCCGCGAGACTAGACTTACATATTCGGGCCCATTATTGACATGTGTTGACGATGATACACCGAACTCGAGCCGGCGTGTGGTCCTGTGCCTTGTTAGCTTGCACCTTGAGAGAGTTAACCATACTATTTGTGCCTGCGCAATGATTGCGGGTGGCGCCGGAGGGGTATTATAGTCGGTATTCTGTTTGTACCAGCCCAAATAAGAGTAGAGTAGGTTCAGGGGTGTCGCACCGTGTTTTTGTGAGAGCAATGCAAGACCCATGCTCTAGCAAATGGCTGAAACTGGCACACGAGCACTACATCAGCCCCAGTTGGCGGCTTGCACACATGCCATTGTCTTCGAAGATTGCGTAAATTGTTAGTACATGCAGTAGATATGGCTCGGTTGCGCTTGCTTGTGGGGTTGTTCTGCACCATTAGTTGCGGAAGGGTGCATTGCAACGCATCTCAAGGTGCCTCAACCGGGTAGCTCGGGAGGTTGGCCGGCTACTTTAAGGGACTCTTTGCATAAGCATTTTGCTTCCATTTCAGCTCGCAGCTGCCACTGAATAAGTGGCAGGGATTACTTTGAATCCCATATAACACTGGTTGTTCCGACCGTGAATCCCTGTTGATCCTTTTACAGAGAGCGGTCAAGTCACACTGCTTTTTTGTCGGATGACAAGTCGTTCATGTAGGCATTGCATTAGTAGGCGAGAGGAGGTGGTAGGGAGGGGGGTGGGAGCAGGCGCTTCAGCCAGCCAACTGCGCAGTCCTTCCTCTCCGTCAGTTTGCCCACTTTCACTCAAGAGGAATGGTTAACTACTCGTACAGCCTGGCCCACAATGGTCCTCTGCCGGTACACTCATTGGGTTCTCCTGAGTGTTGTGGGTGTAGAACTCGTGCAGATCCCTGCTCCAGCAATTCCTGGAACTATAGGATGAACATTCCACACAAGACCTTCCCGAAAGTACGAGCAATCAATTCAACGCTTGGCTCACCAGCCTGAGCATTGCTTAGTTGCTAGAACAGGCACACAGTGGCCCCCAGAGCTATACAGGCTGCTTAACGCAGGGATCTCTAGGTATCCCAGAAACGTAATGTGCCTTCTCATGCCTCGCTCATAGCCTTGACCACAACGTTCCAACGCCACAGAACATAACGCAGACGCTTCCTAAAGAGGCATGTGCAAATATGCATATCCACGCTTCCATTTCTGCGGTGGGCGTGGCGTGGCACGACTGTCTGCTTCTGTGTGTCCATTTCATATGGCCCACTGTTCACTGTATACAGACAAAATCTACAAGTAGAGACCCTTTCAGAACGCATTCACGGGGAACCTATACAATCGATTCGGAGTGGAACTGTCCCTGCTCAGGGAAACATGTAGCCGCAGCCTAAAGTAAGCTACCATTCACAATTATACACAGGGAGCAACTTATCCACGTATTCACCGCGCCTTCCACCAGCCTGAACCGTGCCCTGCACGGTTGGTGTTCCAGGCCAGGCACTCGCCCGCTGTTTTGCCTGGGATGCGCGCAGACACAGGTGCGTATTAGCACTATACCCTCGATGCTCCATACAGAACAAACCAGCGCAAAGGAGGTTCTCCTCGAAGTATTAAGGGATATGGGCTGTTGGTACGCTAAGCCAGGCATTCCATCCTCTGCCTGTGTCCTATATGGGCTGCAGTCTTAAAGTTGTCCACGTCGGCACCCCACGCTGGTTCGCTACACTCTTGGCTGCAGGTTGAATGTCCAAACATAGCCAAGCATAGTCATGCGCGGGCAAGCACATTTGAACTGTGTGCCCTCGGAATGAACAGGGGAACATGCGCTGCAGAAGCGCAGTTTCTTTCGTGCATCATTGCAACGGAACCTCTATTTGCTGGCGTGAATAAGGTCTCTCGACCGCAGACCCAAAGCTGATCAAGATCGTTGAAATTCAAGTTGTCATGCAATGGGCATCTACGAGCGATCTACGATCTACGAGCGCAGCCTTCTTAGCACCGTCATGAATTCCGTCAGCGTTGAAAACTACTGGTCACCCCAAACCCTTGAGTTGTCCTCAAGAGCACAGAACTGGACCATTGAACTTTAATGGAAGGGAAGTGCAAGGGAACCGTTGAGGCCCTTCCTTTGGGCATAAACAGGAAACGTGAAAACTGGAAGTGACAGTAGCCGCCTACACTTAGGTAGCCATTCGGGTTGGAGAGCTGCCGTGAAGCCACCCTAGAAGTCCCTATTTCCTGATCTACAAAAGTCATTGGAGCTCGTGTGAAGGAAGGAAGTGGCCTCATGAGTTGCAGCACCTCGTGTAGCTGCTCAGCACGAAATTCTGCAACACCTGCCATGCGGCAGCCCAAGGCGCCAGCACAATCAAGCCCCATTTCAGTGCGCCCACGAATAGTACACGCAGCTATTAAATACTTACTTGGATTTCACTCGGTTGAAGAAACTCTTAAGGATGCATCAACTAATCTTTGAGACCCTGCTACACTCTGCTGTGCCCCCAAACAGCGGGGGAAAGTGGAAATTGAGTGCAAATCAGCGCACGAGCGCAATGATAAAACCTACAGCATAAAACTGTATGTACATAAATGCTAAGGCATCTGGATGATCATGAATTGCTAGGTTTTTTCTTCCCAAGTTCTGAACACGCCACACCACTGTCCAGCAGCAAGGAAAATCCTTGGCGATGCAGCTCATTCAGATCGGAAGGCAATCCTTCCTAGCTTTCCTTTTCTACCCAACACAAATATATTGGTTTATTAGTATATTTTCGAATGTCTTGTGGATTAACTATCCCTTCTAAAGAGGGCGAATCGTTCACATTGTTGGAACCACCTTCAGACACTTCCCCGGTGCCGTCATCACTGGTGTGTATAGTGCACTTCCCAACTTGAATTGCTGCATGCGAATGAAAAGACACTTTAAATAAGATTGTTCTAGAGACTGATATTTCTAGGCATGCGCTTTACATCCCGTGTACCGCCGTGCCCGCCCACGCTGCCGACCCTGGAAGCCCCAAGGTGTATTGAACAACCTGCCCACCTGTTACTACGTATAACTCTTTGGTTCAACTTGGTGCACACTCAGCACCTATAAGCTAAACTCAGCTAATCTCTGCTAACACCACTTGAATAAAGAAACAATCTCCCTTAAAACATATTCCAGTCCATATTATCCAGGAAAAACCCAGAATAATAGAACTGACCGGCTCCCCACCGGATAAGGTCTGAGCTACAGCAACCGTGTTACCCTCACGGTCAGCCCTGGCTCTCGTGTAGGCGGATGTGCACTCTTAACTAGTTTGACCTCTTGTCCATCTAAAGAGTTCCAGTATAGAAGTATTTATATTTCTCATTGTTCCCTTTCGTGAAATTAGACATTTAAGCTTACCACATGCGCTCTATTGTAGTGCACGTGCAGTACAGCTTCCCCCCTCGTCCGAACTGGAACTGCCTCCTAGTATAAGTGTCTCCCTTCAAGTAGCTTTTATTAGTAGACCTAATGGCTACCTTCCCTAACCCGGTGTCTGTATTTATTTGTGCACAGCTACTTAGTACGCACGCCTATAGTGTGGTACTATACAACTGCACGAGTGTCTGTGTGATCCTACGCTAAACTACTAAACTATGTGGATGACACCCTAACGAAGAACTGGTGCTCTAGCACCCCTCCACCCTTCACAACACGAAATACTAACAACACGCCAGACAGCGCGTAAACACGAATCGAAACGGGCACAAGGACTCTGTGTCTCGTCAAGGCACTTGGACGGTGACCCTGCTGGGGTCTTCTGGCGCAGTCCCTTAGTGTGGCCCCCCTTTCCCGTTTCTGCATATGACAGAGCTACCGTCAGCCCGCCCCATCTCTAGTTCACGTGGGTTCGCAACTGATCTTACTGAAGATACCACTCCACTCTTTGAGCGGTCGAAGAAACAAGACTGAACACTTCACAGGATGCAGGCCCCTTCAAGAATTCTCCAGTGGAACGCTCTCGCCCATCCCACGTCGTCGACCTCATGACGACCCGATCATTGCGCATATGCTCGCCAGTGACCTCCATAAACCTACACGCTTCTGAAGGTCGGAGCGCCTTTAGTTGTAAACGATCAGCTTTCTCCTGAACAGTGAAACTCTTAGACACCTCCCTGTTCAAGAACGCCTCGCATTGGCTCCCAGCCACATGTACCCTCAGAAATGCGGTACTGCCCACACTGCACCATACTCCGCACCTATAAAAATCTGCGGCCACACCAGCCTCTCGTCACCATGGCGTCCTTACACCCTCGTCAATCGAGTTAGCGGGCCCTCCCGCCCCTTCTGTGTCCCTTTGTAAGAGCTTGTATTCTGCTTGCTGCGTCTTTTCGGCTTCGTCCCTAGTGGACTCTACATCAGGCTGCACCCCTGTCTTCTGTGGGGCCTCCTCAGAGTCTGAAGCCTCTTCCATTACGGATCTGCTCGCACGTATAATCTTCTCTACTTGCTGTGTCTCGTTCCCCATCCCAGGGGGACTGGAATGGCATTAGGTTTAGTTGCTATCTTGCACAGGACCCGTGTACACTCATATGCATAACGTACGTCGGGTCTCTTAACTGTCGTACTGTATACTAAAGAATTCCCCTCCGATACCTTCTCCAGTCCCCGTTTAGCGTGCAGCAGCTCACAACCCCTTTGCTGCCTTCTGTTCAGCCTGCAGTCTACAGATATTATCCTGGAGCTAAACCTGTTCCGCGGCTCCTCGTTTGGTGGAGCCGCGGAACAGGTTTAACACACTCAGCACCTATAAGCTAAACTCGGCTAATCTCTGCTAATACCACTTGAATAAAGAAATAATCACCCTTAAAACATATTCCAGTCCATATTATCCAGGAAAAACCCAGAATAATAGACCTGACCGGCTCCCCCCCCGGATAGGGTCTGAGCCACGGTAACTACGTTAGCCTCACGGTCAGCCCTGGCTCTCGTGTAGGCGGATGTGCACTCTTAACTAGTTTGACCTCTTGTCCATCTAAAGAGTTCCAGTATAGAAGTTTTTATATTTCTCATTGTTCCCTTTCGTGAAATTAGACATTTAAGGTTGCCGCGTGCGCTCTATTGTAGTGCGCGTGCACTACAGCCGGTGCCTCACTCCAAACAGGATCCGCGTCTAATACCTGCATGCCGCCCTTACAGTTTGTGTCACTTGCCCTGATAAAGTAAGCAACCGCCATTTCGCTGGATATCCCGAGAGCATTGTAGTGCTTGGCACTTATCGCTGGGTGGCGTGTGTGTCTTAGGCGAATGAGAGGGGCCCCTATTACTGCAGGGGCCTCGTCTTCCAATCAAGATGGTGGATTCCCCCTTTGCGGAGGAGGCTTTGTCTGCAACTCAACCAGCAACTACACCCGCTGCTCTTTCTGCGGGAGGGCCCTCGAGAGGGGATGCTGCTGTCTGTGCCCGTACAGCACTCGCCACAACGAGGGAGGACAACGCAATATCTCCATCTCCAGATCTTAGTCCTGCTTTGCAGACATCCGTGGATATAGCCATAAGCAGTAGAGATACAGAGGGAGGCGCGGGAACAGACATCTACCCCTCACTGTTGCCCTTGCCCTCCCACGCTGTGACGAGCATGCGCAGATCATCAGCCCACAGTAGATCATCAGCATCCCCATTTCGTCTTACCAGCAAGAGCCTTCCGGATGAGGCAGAAAGCCGGCGCAACGGAGTTTTGAAAGAGTCAGCGTTACCAGGTGCCAGCGAGAACATTGATCCCGTGCAACACCAAATGGAGCAGCAACAACAGCAAGAGGCAAATGCCTCACTGAAGAAAGGGAGGTCCTCATTTGCAGCTTCGAGCGTGGACCGGTTGGCGTCCTCGGGTTGTTCAAGTCCACTGCTAGAAGATATGATGTCTCCCGGGTCGCGCGAAGAAGCACCTGTCACCAGTTCTTCAGGCGCAGAGCAGCGTGAAGAGGCGACTTCTGTGCATGGACAATGCATTGATGCAACATGGCAAAGGCACGTGAGATCCTGGTGTAGCACTACTAGCTCTTTGGAGTCCTCTATATCGGACATGAGACTGAGAGAGGAGACTCGACGTAACACAAGAAGAAACGCATCGCCTCTTAGCGCCAGGAATCTACGTGCCCAGTTGCAGCAGCGGCAGCGACGACAGCAAGTCCTAAGGAAAAGCAGCAGCCCTCTGCGCCCTCAACGGACGGCAGCGATTTCCTCTGACTCCGCTCCTGTTACTCCCTTGCGGTTTCATATAGCTTCCTGGCAGCAACAGCCGAAGGACCATGCGGATGGCCAGACGCCGCCGAGGTCCGAACATATAGGTGCAGTGTCGGCTTCATGCATACAATCAGCAGTGTCTGCTGCTGCAGCCGCAGATGTAGCAGTAGCAACCCCAGTTTCTGACCGTCTTGCTGCAGGACGCAGTCCCATGAGGAGCATCTTGAGATCAGCATCTGCCTCTGGGAGTGCCAACAGTCTTTCAGTTCGCCGTGTGGTCTTCACACCTGTCCCGAGGGCGCAAATCGTAGCTGATAATGAAGGCAGGGATCAATACCCTTGGCTCAGCGGTCGGGCTGCTGCCGACGAGGAAGCTGCCCCTGTCAGCTCTGGTACAGGACTGGAGCATTCAGAAAGGGGCGTTGCCGCACGTGTGGCTGACTGTAGCGAAGCTCCATCAGAAATGAGTTCAAATTCCATCTCTGTTCTCGAGAAGCAGCAGCGCGAAGAACATCAGCATCAGAGTATGCTTGCCACCCCTACTGAACCTCCGCGTCGCTCCTGTGAAGACCGCAGGCGGGGCTCGGCAAGTGAGTCTTCCCAGCAGCTGCAGCAGCAAAATGAGCAGCCACAGTGTATTGAGGGTTGCGACGAGGCTCAGCAGCAACAACAACAGCACCGGTCGAGTGCCCAAGGAAGTACGGAAGCTGCGGAAGGGCAGCATGCGGCTGAAGGTTCCCAGACTGCAGAGGGGAAGGCCGCCGCAGATGCAGCAGCAACCACAGCAATGCATACGGGAACGCAAGCAACGCGAGCGCCTACAGTCACGGAAGCCAGTACGTTAGTGGAGTCCATATCGGGGCTGGCCTTAGCCTCAACAACAGAAGCAACTTCAGATGCCGACTTTGTGTCTGAAAATACTGAGATAGCCGTTGCATTGCATAAATCCGGGCCTGCAGTTGCTGCAGCCGACGTTGTCACTGCTGCAACAGAGACGGCCGAAGTAGACAGCAAAGATGGCTCCGCAGCGGAGGAAAAGGAGGGTACTGCGTCACAGGGCTTGAAGGTCCCGACAGCGGCAGCAGCTCCAGCATCAGAGGAGGAAGCAACACGCAAGGCTCTGCACGAAGAAGGGCCACCTGCAGCTGACAGGAGCGACGGCTACACTGATCCTGTAAGGGCACGTAGCGGAGGCCTCAGTTACTGCAACTCTCCCACCCGTGTACTGGTGGTGAACAGTGAAGGAGAGACCGAGTTGTTGCTTCAGTCAGCGCCTTGCCTTGTGGCTCCGGCCCTTAGTGAGCCCCTACGTGCAGATCCGACGCCTGTGCGGAAACCTCCTGCCAGACCGCCATCTGGAGCTCAGGCACGCGCAGCAGCAGCAAGGGCCCGTGCATCATGCGTCAATGCCCCTCCAGTTTGTGCTAGTGCTGGCTTCGCAGCCGCTGCTGACGGTGATACAATGGATGCCACAGCAGCAACAATAGCTGAGGAGAAGGTGCCTAAACATGTAGGTGATGATGAAGTAAACAGTCATGAAGGGAATCCTGCAACTGCAATATGTTTGCCACTACAGCAACAGCAGCATCACGAGCAAGTTCCACCGTGCACTTCCGATCAGCAGGCTAGAATCCCCCCAGAGTCCGCCTTGGGGCGACGAGGAAACTTTGCTTACACAGCGGAAGTGGAAACTTATAGTCCTGCAGAGGTCGACACTACTGCTGGCCTCGCGGCAGTTCAAACGGTTGCTGACGGGGGCTACTCAAGCCCGCATAGTAAAGGTGCCTCATGCGACCAGCTGTTGGAGCAGGCGCAACACCAGCAGCAGCAGAGCGTAAATGATGAAGCGGAACTTGCGTCTCGTGGCGCATCTGAGACATCCTCAACGCCAGTAACACCATTCGCAGGCCCTGACCCTCTTAGTGGGGATGCGCCTCTTTCTCCCAGGCTGGCAGTCCCGTCGGGCAGAGGCGGGTCGAGAATAGTGAGCACTTCTGCCATGTCGTTCCTTCTCAGCGTCAGGCATCAACTTGAGGCGGAGGCAGCAGTTCAACAAGAACAACAACCAGGCCAGCAGCAAAGACAGCGAAAGGACCAGGCGGAACAAGAGGAGGAAGATTCACCCTCCCACGACTTGCGTGAACCGATCCTGGGCATGGAGGGCAGCGAAGCTAAGCAAGAGGGTTCGCAGGCGGAGCAGCAGCAACAGCAGCAGTTGGAACAGCAGGAACAGCAACAGTTGGATGCTGGAGAGCCGCAGCGGCAACTAGATGAGGCAACAGTCAGTTCCTCTAGTATCCATGAGCAGCAGCGAGGAGTAGAAGGCGTGAGAACACCCAGTATATTGCCAATCATAGCAGAGGTGCAGGGCGATGAAACACTTGTTGACGCTGCTGCTCCCGGTGTGCAGGCTGCTGCTTCTAGCAGCGGCAGCAACAGCGGCGGGCCGAGTGAGGTGCCACATTCTCAGGCGACTCCCTCCCAACAATCATGCAAGAATTCAGATTCTCGGAGTGCAGACTTAGAAAGCACAAGCAGCCGCAGTAGCAACAGCGTGTTATTGAGCGACGGAAGAGCCGCTAACACCGAGGCGGGCAACAGTAACAACGGCAACATTCCGTGGCGCACACAATGGAAGGCGCTAGACGCTCTAACGAATAGGCTGCTGCAGGGTCTACCGAGGGCCCTCACTGTCATTGCTGGAGAAGAGAGTGGCTCGCCTGTCGCAGCAAGGGAATCAGAACCGACAGTACAAGTGGGACCTTCTGCACCGGAGACAGGAGGTACAGAGGCTACTGAACCATCTAGAGGGGCAGATCCAGCTATTCCCCGTATTTCTTGGATTGATTACAGGGAGGAGCGTTTGAGAGAAGTGAGCGGACCACGCCACAGCTGCAGATGCAAGAGGTGAAATGAAGAAGCTGGCATCGCGTGGCAGATCCTTATTCCGTTTGCATGGTTGCAGTATACTCGCCCCGGGGAACACCAATTCTTCGTTACACAAGGCATGTGTGCCTGTGTTTTTACAGTTGCAGTTGTGCGAGGGAGAGCGTCATGAGATTGAAACGCAGCGCGAAGATATCGACAACGGCCCCATGCAGGAAGAAGGCGACGAGCTTTCGGAGGTACAGCAGCTTCTAAAGCACCGGTTAATGCAGTGCGGTTTGGGGGTTGCTTCGACAGCAGCAGAGCAGTTGCTTATGCAGCCAGCCAAGACACGGAGGAATTGGAATGAGCTCTGTAAAAGGACAGAAGAGTTGCTCCAACAGCAACTGCGCAACCACATTGAGCCTCTCTCTCAACAGATGACCCGAGACCTAAAGGTATTAATCGCAGCCGTTGGTGTTCCTGCTGAACGCCAGCTAAACAGTTTCAAAACCGGCAATAAGGACAAGAAATGGCCTACTGCACATATGCGTGTCATCTGTGATCGTAGCAAGTCGAGGAAGCGCTGGAGGCTGCAGCCATCAGGGTGGAGGGAGCTGCGGAGGCGAAGCGTCTTCGTCTTAGTAGGGAGTCGTGGGAATCGGGCTTTGTGTGAGTCATTTGTCTGATTTGTTCGCCTTTGTTAGTCCTCCTACGATTGTAACGGTGGGATCCGCCGGGTTCACTTGTGCTGCCGCTGCTTCTTGTGAGAGGCACCCTGCAACGGAACTGCACAATTTTCGGTGCTTTTCTGGTGCGTTTGTGTCAGCCGTGGTCTGTGGCGATTCTGTCATTGTGCATGTCTAATGCTGTGCGTATCTAACCTTAGCGGGTTTTGGAAATTCACCTGGAGTGGTTTACTACATGCGTTTCTTTTTTTCGTAGCGCTCTGGCGGAAGAACGCCACGTCGCGCTGCAGTCTGCCACCAGTAATGTCGACACTGCGGCGGCCTCTCTGGGCCGTTTGCTGGAACAGGAGACACAGGTGGGTTAATGTTTGCTTGGCAGGGCCTTTTCCGCTTGTGATGGCACTGCGACCGAAAACATCCTTCTGGTCTTCCGTTCGTTGCAGATGGCGGAAGAAATAGCGGCTATGAAGGCGGAAATCAGGGGCTTCGACAACACCAGTGACGACTTGCGGGTGGGCAAAAATTCTGACTCCGAAGCTTTTACTTATTTAGTCTGTATTCCTATGTCAACTACTGACCATCCCATGCCCGCTACTCCTGCTTTGGTGAAGAGGGACGAGCTGTACTGCCACCCATTTATTTCCTGTTACATGCTTTGCAGCTGCTGGCGGATATTCGCCATAAGGAGAGCATTGTGAAGGCGTTTGAACGGCTTAGTGGCGTTCGCATACAACGAGTCAGCACTACAGGACTAGTCGCTGAGCTTGCTTGGCCGCGGTCCCTTCCTGCTGCAGTTGCTCTCCAAATACCGGTCGACAATTGTGCTACGGATGTTATGTCATCGCAAGCAACCACCAACAAGCTATTTCATCGGCTTTATGGAGCAGCTGATTATCCTGCAGCGTCGACAAGAATCACGATTTCGTGGAGTAGAGAAGAGACCCAGCAAACGCACCTGCAGCGGCATGCGCAGCCTGCTCCTGTGCCCTCGCTCAAGATAACAAGTGCGGCTTGTGCAGCGGTTGCACCTGAACCAGCTACTCCGATTCGACAGCGCGTGCAGATCATGAGGCCATGCCCCCCTCCAGGAGGCATTTCTACCGACTCCGCAATTTGCACGCCATTGTTGGCTTCTCGTCGAGGAAAACCTTACGGGGCGGATATACCAACATCAGCTGGGGCTATGGGTACTAATGCAGCGGATGCTCCATTAGCACGTACAGTTGGTGCTGTTTCACAATGGAATCAGCCACAACATGCGTCAGCCGCAGCTGGAGAACCTCGTTTCTTGCCCATAACCAGCTGCAAGCTGCAGTCTCGCTTCCCTGTACTACGCGCTGTCGCAGCATCTGCTAATTCGGGCACTATTGGTGGTATGTTGAATTCCGATGCTTTACCACCTCATCGACGATGGATGTTCAGCGTAGAGCAGCTCCGTTATTTTCTTTTGGGAGCTGTGCAACGGTCGCTTCAACAGATGTTGCTACAGGTAAGTCGCCCTTCATGTTCCATTCACTCTCGGGTATAATGCCCAGTATCCCTCTGTCTTCTGGCCAATGTCGAGCCGGTGCTACTGTTCTCTGGTTTTCTTCAGCAAGGACCTCGAAGCGGCGCAAACGACGGGCCTGCGGGGGCCCCTACACCGCAAGAGACGTTTTGTGCCACTTCCACAGCAGGAGTCGCTCCGGGATCTCATCTTGCCAACTTCGGGATGAGGGGGCTTAGTGGTAGCGGGGATTTAAGCAGTCAGTCTTCTACGGAGACAGACAGCAGAAGCAGCGGAGCAGAAGCTACGGAAGGCCGTCACCCGGCTATTGGGGCTCCTCCCTTCCCGGATTTGTCCACCGTCAGGGCCCTGCTGTTGCACGCACATGCAGCTGCTGGGAGGGTCGCGCTACTTCATGACCAGTTGCTCCTGCTCCTTCATGCCTTCACGAACGTCACCTCCGTCGGCTGTAAGTATACTACGAGTAGAAGCTGAAGTTGCTACAAAAGCAACAGGCGTCAGTTGCAATCGCATTCGCGTGGGGCCAACTTGGGTGCTTTTCCCTGCTATTGCGGTGCGTCTTGTCAGTTGATGACCGGGGAGAAGATTCGTCTCTGCCTCATTTAGTTTTTAAGACATTTTTAGCGCCGTCCACCGACGAGCTCCCAGTGCTTCAATTCTCTCTTACGGTGAGACAGCGGTTTCCGGGCAACCACCGTCCAGGCCTCCTCCATTGTTTGGAATGATATGACTGCTACCTACGCTCCCCGTAAAGTTAACGATCTTGAACAGCCCACAGCGTATCGGTTTGCCGAGATTGCCACTTACGTCGACACAGCTATGAAATGCGGCATTCTGAGACACAACCCCGCTGAAGTGCTTAGCTTGACTTTGCTATTTGTGTTGCATGCGCGGAAAACGCAGATTGATCTAGGGGAGGCCCTCACACGTGGCTCGCTGTTGCTTGCGGTGGAGGCTGTTGAGATTAAGTGCCTTTCGGCGCTTGACGATATATGCACTGACGGGCAAGAAGCATGCAAGGATTTGCACAGCGCTTTCCAGTCGCGTCTCGAGGCCTTGTGGTAAGACACACTGCTATGCTGTTGTGCATAGTTTTGCCTCCTGCTCTATAAGAATTAGCTGCATGCTTTCCTTTGAAGCTATATAGTATTGTGAAGCTTGGAGGATGTTTCGGCATGTGGACTGCAGGGATTCAGACAAAGAAACGCTTTCCTCCGAAGGGTGCACCAAGGCGTTTTCTGACCAAGGGCTTGTGGAATGCCTGTACTCGGCGTGCGATGAATGTGCGCGGATAATTCGTTCGTAGTGTATCGCTGCTGTTGTTGCACGTCTCCAGGTTGGGTAAACCAGGCTATGGCATTGTGTCGCTTGAGGGGCTCTATTCCATGTCTTGCGTGCAGGTGGCTATTCCCGTGGTGTAGAAGACTGGCGATTGGAACGCTCTGGGACCCCATATCCAGAAGACGATTTCGCCTCCTTTGCTTCATGGGGATCTGCAGAGGCCAGCGCTCTGGAACGGTGGACGACACTTCTAGAGGATGCAGGTCTTGTGCCACTTCTGCCTTAGTTTCCAGCCCCGCATGGTTCTGCAAGCGCTCGAATGGCTGTAGTTGGCTCCCATTGTTGCTGAAGTGCTAAGCTAGCCACGACCAGCGCACCACCAGCGACGTAGGCAAGTCACATTGTTCAACAGTTTTTCCGCACGAGTTTTTAATCCCTCCTTTAAACGTATATCCGACGCAGGCTCCCGTAATTTGCCCACTTCCCATTCAGGGGTTGGGGAGGGAGGGCTACCCAGATTTGGGACGGAAAGGTCGCAGGCTTGGCGCGTTCTCCTAGAGACCTTACGTATGTCCAACGACGTTGGCGTTTCTTTAGGGCATAGGCTTTAGCTAGTGGCGGGCTGAGGCTCCCACGGCGCACGACTTCACCAAAGAAGTCACCCAGACGCAACCGCGTTAAATCTGCTCTGCAAAGGATCCGACTCGTCGTGCGACAAATATACCTTGAACTTGTTTCTAGGAACTTTTCATGTCCAGCTTTCAGCAAATTCACCGAATCTGCGCCATCGTGTGGTTACGCGATGCAAAGCAAGATTTACCCGACGCTGGAATCATTATGAGTTTAAGTGATGAGAATAGAACAGGGTGAATAAATTATGGGAAACCAACCGAAACTACCCAGCCATGCAAACAAAACGTCTTTGAAGCAAAGAGTCAACAGGAAATCAGAAGGCGACTTCATTGCTAAAGCAAGCGAAACCAAGTGCAGCTGCAGCGCAAGCACTACTAAATATGCAACCACATTGCTTGTGGTCGGCAATCAATGACAGTCTGGCGAGCTTAACGGGTCAGAGTCCGAATGCATGCAAAATAGCAGCCTACAATGGGTACTCTTCCATGCGTTTTTCCACCTCGACGGCCGTTTAGGCCTTTAGAGTCTATCTTACTCACCATGCACCGTCGGGAAGTGCTTGTGCCAAATAAAGTGTATATGAGGGGCCGAAGCGTGCACTTCACAAAATTCAGTAGATACTGATTATCCCAGCATTAGCTACAATGGCGCGTGGAACGTTAGGCGCCCAGATAGCTTGCTCAGTAGTTACCTGTCTTAATGCCATCCATATACATGCGGATATTTACACACGCGCGTTTCATGGCAATCCACGGTTTTAGTTGTTGCAAGACGGCATGTGCCTGTGTTGTACAGTTGCGGCCCTTCCATTCAGCTTTATTGGCTTGGTGGCCTTGCAGCAAAAGCTCCTATCTCACATCTACTGATGCTACGGCTTTGGCTCTCCGGACTTTTCGGGGTGGGAAGCGGAACCCATATGTTCTTGGGTGGTTACCTGTAGCTTCACATAGTGCAATCTCACTTGGGCAACGTCCGACTGGCTCGTCCAAAAGGAGGGGCTACGACCTATTTTCTCTTTCTTCGATAAAGCAGCATCAACAACAAAATTTCTAAAAGCGATTGACGCCTTGCTCGTTCAGAGAAGTTTCAGGTTTCCGGCATATGCTCCCATGGGGTGCCAAGACCACATTGTACGTATAGAAGGAGTGCTCTCCGTATGTGTGCCTGCGTCTGAGCGCCACCCTGATGAGGAAATATTTCGCCAGCTGCTGACGTTCGCAGTGCTGGAAGACAGCAGGCTTCATGCTCTTACTGCTAAGCAGCTTCTGAGTAGTAGAAGCGTTTATTCGCTGCTTCAGCAAGAAACCCAACTCACATCTTTCCTCCCGAGTGAGAGTGAGGACCTCGTCAGGAGTGCATCCCATGGCAAATTGGTCTTCGCACAATTCACGCTAGCAGCGCAGTACAGCAAGGTGCCTCGTATGAATGACTTACGACAGAACAACAAACTGGAGCTGAACGCGCATTCCAGTGCCACAAGCACTGAGGTGCGTGTACAGCCCGATGTGGCAAAGTGCTCATGACAAAAGAGCGGGACACGTGTCCGAAGAGAGGGCAGGATCCCACTGATTGGAGAAATCTGGCAGTTGGCAGAGTGTGCGGCGTTCTCCAGGGTTGAAATTCGAGGCTAGCCAACATGGGTAGGAGCAGATGTGATTGTAACTAACGTAAACGGGACTAATTCTGTTGCGTGTCGAGATCCCAAGCTCCTCTGGCCCGAACGAGACAAGGCCATGGAAATCCCCGTAGCCGTTCGTTGTGCTGGTGCCTTCAGGCCTTCCGCTGGCTCCATTCCTTCTCGGAGAGTGGGTTGCTAGCCTTAGAAAGTTTTGGGGAAGGGTCAATGGACCCCTGGTACCTGGCCTGTCACATGCGGGCATCTCTTTGCAAGGCGTTCGGGGAATGGGATCTAGAGTGAATGCAACGTTTCGTCCGTTAACTCTCTTAGCCCAAGCAGCGGTGAATGCACTGTCCCCAGTACGTGGTGCCCCAAATATAACTGCATCAACTTTCGTGGGATAGTTCAAGGCAATGCCATAGGCCATAAGAGCTGCCACTGCGCCTCCTAGAGAGTACCCCGTTATTAAGATCCGGCTCAGGGGTGTTTCAGGCCTGTCTACTGATGCAAGATATACCTGTAGAGCTGGCCATGCTGCACTAAAGATGTGAGAGAAGCCGGCAGCTGTCCGTCCTTCTCCTTCTTCCAACCAGTTAAACGCGTGCTCTGCCTGACCGTTCAAAATCCACTCTACTTGTGTCTTTGTGCCTCTGAATGCAATCAGAACTTCCGTTCCCCTTCGTCCAGCAACAGCCAAGACATTGGTTCTGTTTCCCACACCGGGGGAAAGGGCCTTCAAGACTAGCTCCGTTCGCCATCCTGGCAGAAGGTCCTGGCCTTGCAGATGGGGCACTCCGTCAGGTAACACTTTGGGAGACCCTCGCTTCCGTGTTGCATTTGCCTCATTATCTTTTAGTGAAATGCCTGCTGACGGGCTGGTTGGCGTGCCTTTCGGTCCTGCTGCTTGTTCCCTTCCTCCCGAGGACTGGGAAGGACGACTTTGGAGCGGCCATAAGGAAGAGGCGAGTGCTCCCGTTCGTGTCTCAGGAGATTGTGGCGGTTCCCCAGTTTGTGAGTCCTCAGCAGCAGCTGCAGCAGCAGGTACAGGCTTTATTGGCGTCCCTAAATTCCACAGACTAGGGGCTGGAATATCTCTGTGACCAGGAAGAGAGGAGCCTCCCCAAAGTGGAAAGGGCGGTGGTGGTTGTGTTTGTATTTCCCCCTTGTCTTGTTCTTTCTCTTCCCCGCTCTCTTGAGGTGCCTCTTCTGGTTGCGGCTGGCTTTGCGTTTGTTGCTGCAGGCGTCGCCGCCGTTCCTCACCTGCAAGTGGGTGCGCACTTGTAGTCGCTGCTACAGGGCTTCCTGGCGGTAGTTCACGACCGCAGTAGGCGAGCGCCCACATGTCATCCAGACGAGTAAGTGCTTGCCACAGTAACTGGTAGGTAGCCCCTTCCTCTCTGATAATGTCTTTGGGGATCTTCTTAGGAATGCCCCGTGTCCGATGCAGTAAACGCTTCAGCGGAAGAGAGAGGGTACTAGCTCCCCCTGGAGGCAACACTACGGGAGATAAGGGGGGCTTCCCGTGGGCTGTTTCTTCACTTATCGCCTGGCAAGGGTCGAACCAGGCAGTGCGGCAAAGGATACGTTCAGTAAATGCCCCCAGAAGCCAACAGGAGAGCCTTCTATTCAAGGCAGATGTAGGAAGTGCTGCGCATGCCATGTCTCCTAAATTAACTCGAATGGGAGAGCCTTCAAGGGCATGCAGAATACTTCCTAAAAAGGAACCTCCAAGCTGAGGAGCTGTTCCATTCGACTCCACAGAGTGTGGTTGCTCCTGAAGTCCCTCTAAGAAAGTTGATTGGACGCGTTGCGGCACGAAGACAGGCTGGGTTTGTGAGCCAGCCCGCTCCGTCAGCCGTGACTGGCGAGATGGCGCAAACAACTGGTTAGACCACAAAGCGAGATTAGGTTGTATGGCTGCACTCCGAGCCTTGAACCCCGAGCCACCTTGCCACACAAACTGAGGGAACATGGGTGTTCGCGAAGCTACTTCTACTAGCATCGTTTGTTGGGAACGTTCTCTCGCTGAGCTATCGCGGAACAGTAGTAGGGAATCCGCTTGCAGGAGCCGAGGAGCAGTAGATACCAATGGAGTAGAGGAATGTACGCGGTTCGTCACCACTTTTATGCTCTGCTGACCAAAGGCTGCTAGAAGGGGGAGAAGCTGGAGCTGCTGAAAACGTCTGGCGACACTCATCAGGAAACTCTGGGATGGAAGCTCTTCTGTGCAGTCACGAACAGTCTCACCCGCCCCAACAACGATGGTAACTGTCATAGGAGAAAACTGTGGGATAGAGCTATTTTGACTTAGCTGCTGCTCAGGAGGCTCTGGTGCTGAGGAAACGGGGTCCCCTGGGACGGATCCACGAAAAGCTGAGCTTGATGACAAATCACCGACGGAATCATCCACTGAGGTTGACGCTGAAGTTGACGAATTGCCTTGGTCAGCCTCATCAGCAGTAGGAGAAGGCAGGGGGAGAACTTCATGACGATCATCCAACATCTCAGTATCAGGTTTGGGGGAGACAACATTAGGGACAGTGGAAATGGCCACCGCCACAGCTTGGCCTGATGAAGCGACATGAGGCTCGCTTACACTACTGGAGGACTCTATTTGATCTTGAGCATGACGATTATCCAACGTCTCAGTATCAGGTTTGGGGGAAACAACATTAGGGACAGTGGAAATGGCCGCCGCCACAGCTTGGTTTGATGAAGCGGCATGAGGCTCGCTTACACTACTAGAGGACTCGATTTGACCTTGAGAGAGTGATAAATTCAGGAACGCGAACACGCAGATGATAAATGAGAAAAATCTGCCACAGTAGCGCACAAGCGGCCTTGGGCAGACCCGGCAACTTCTGGAATCCCCGGGTTGCAGCATCCTATGTGAAGATTAGGCCTACTCATACATGGGGGATCCCTGAAGTGACACCGAACCAGTGATAATTTTCACTGCCACAGCGGACCGGGCCTTTAAAGTGGCAACGAGGAACAAGGAGCCTGTTCAGGGTTGCGGCGCAAGGCGTGTGAACGCAGAGTTCTTGAGCATTCCGTTCCCATGAGACGAAATAACAAGAAACCTGGCTGATAAAAAGCAATTGAGTAAGCCAAAGTTGTGTTTTCAATGGCAACTCTCTGGATACGGAATGCGATACAGTTAAAACAATTATGGCTGGTCACCAGTCGGCTCCACCCCCAGCAGTGCGACAACAGGGAGACAAAACTCCTCAATCACCCCAAAACAGAGTCAATTACTGCTGTTAAATAGCCGAATGTAATCTAAGAGCTTCAGTATGCTACTTCTCTTGCCTGCAGACAATCATGACGTTGGGCTCGTGTTGTTGCGGTCCAGTGGCTTTGGGTGCAGTCACTAAGTGTTGAATGCTACCTGCTTGAGCGGCAAAACTACTTTCCATAAAATTTGAAAAATACTCTTAAATTCTAGAGATAATATTTTTAAGGGAATATTGTGGCTTTTGTGCACTTCTTTATGGGTACAGAGCACCATCCAGCCCCTGCGCAGCATCCCGCTGTAGCTGTCTGCTACGGATAGCATTTCTTGCAGTTTAATGCTCCCGATTGTAAGGGAGAGAAAAGTGAAATCACAAATAATGGGCTGGGAGTCTACGAGCAAGCCTGTGGAAAGGGGAATATGCAGAATATCCCAGGCTACGGCAGAGTTGATTTGCAAGCATTGCAGCGAGTGTCATCGGCTCAAACCGACAACCCTTTTGAACTGCCGTAGTGTCACAATACTAAAATTATGGATGTACAAAAACAATATGACCTCCCCCACCCAGTCTTCAGGTACGATTGTGGCGCCGGCACAAGGTCCTATTGGCTAACCTGCCATGTCGAAGCTGCAGCCATATCAACGATAACATCCAGAGTCCAAATCGTCTCGTATTGACGCGTATGCAGGCGTATCTGTACATGACACAGAAAGGACCGTATATACTAGCGCAGAGAGATGCAGAGCCTTACCAAGAAAACGAAGACACGCCTCCCTTGGTCAGGCCGTAGCAACTGACAGTCGTTGAAATAGAGAGGAGAGCAGGCATGCCGGTAAAGTGTCGCAGAATCCTCTCTGGTAACCTTGCTCAGATTGGCAAGACCACGGGGAGTATACAAATTAGCCCGCTAGTGGTAGTAGCTGCATGCACATGGGCTGTCACTCGGTGCAGTTTCCGTTAGAACAGGTATTCAGTTAATACGGAACACCAGGAAACACAGCACCTCCCTGCAAGGCTACGCAATACAGTTGAATTATCTCCTTTTCACTTAAAATAGGGCAACGGGAAACCGCGCCGCTGCTCCGCAGTCACTGCAGGATGCTTGCACCAGCGGCCACCGTATTACCAACACACCTCTAGAGGCCAGCACTCAGGCCTGCAGTTTGCGACCTCGCCTTTTGTATCATTTTATGCAGTAGTGACACCCATAGAAACAATCGAATGGACCGCCAGTGTAGTATGTAGCCGTAGGCGTTGCTGCCATGGACTGCTCGTCTGCAGGCGCCTTATTAAGGGCTCAGAAATAGTCTAGAAACTGACTACAGGTTTAAGAGTGCATAAAACAAGTTTCGCATGTGTTGGCGAACGGGATCACATTGTACCGCTAGTCTCAGTAAGCTGCTCTGAAACTCAGACGTGAGGTCGCGCTCCCTCAGGCCAAGGTACGTGGGCTGCCCTAGCCAGGACAGTACTGGGAAATATCATTGGTACAATTTACGAACTTATATCCTGAGTATTTTGATTGTTGTATAGCCCACAAGTGCCAGTAGGTAAATTCGGCGGCCCTAGAAGAGCCCGTCTGTAGCATTCGCCGTCCGATGCTGGCAAGTCGGTCCACTGCCGGCTCGTGAGCACTTAACCGGTCCTACTACACAAACGGAACGCAAGCAAAAGCTCCAACAAACTGCCTAAAGTACCCACGGAGAGAGTCACGAAGGAGGGTTTGAGCTTGCATGTGAACCTGCAGTTTTCAGTAGCAGGTCTTCTACCGTCAGTTGCAGCAGTTTCTGCGCTGCAACTCATGGCTCCAGGCACTGCTCCAGGCGCTGCTCCAGGCGCTTGAGCCTCTGCTCTCAGGACTCCTGGCGACTAAGGAATAAGGCCAGCTGCTTTCAAGGAACTCCAAACCTAGGTAATCTGGTTCCACTGCAGCCCACAGTAGTCCTAGGGTAGGACGCAGAACCCGTTAGAGCTAGAGCCGCTCCGGTCAGGAGGCCACGCCTGGGAAAGAAACTGGGGTGTCAGCTGCTTTCAATTAATTTTCATAGTTATTCTGGCTTCATTACAGCCCGAAATTGTCCTCCTACAATATCCTGGACCCCCCGCTGTGCCCAAGCCGCCGCGCAGCTCAGTGATCCCGGTTTCGTCGCCTTGGGTAAGACTACACACCATAAGGGCCGACATCTTTGCTTGTCACACAGTGGTTAGGAGCTAATTGTCCGTATGTACAGCTGATAATAATTCGACGCCCAAACAGAAAGCTGCAGTGCACTTGGACGAAAACGTCCGGTAGTGGTTCGGGGCTGCATGCCGATGTCGACCATCAATTATAGCAGTATTCTAATAGCCTCTGGTTTTGGTGTTTGAAACAGCGACTGTTACGTTGTTCGCGATGATGGGATTATCATATCTCGTTGGGACGTTGTTGATTCTTTTTCTGCAGCACTTTCCAGATTTCTTGAGCTCCAACGCCATACATGTGGGCGAAGTCAGCTTCGGATGCATATCTTTCCACATAGCCTTTTGACGACGACAAACGTACTGTCGCTTTAGAGCTGTGTACATGACAGGCGGGCGATACCGTTTCCGCTTCGGTCCGGTACCCTGCTTGCCGCTGTACGCACCCCGCTGCAACAAGACTAGCTGCATTCGTCCTGTGTATTGGGGGATGAAAGAGTTTACGGAGTTCACTCGACTAACTTGCTCTGGTCACGAGTGCTCACGTGCCCTGCAGATGGAAACCAAGATGACTAATCCCATCGCGGAGGCGAATGGTGCGGAACTTGTCGTTGGATTTTCAACAGCAGCCAATAATGAAGAGGCGCAGGCTGTGAGCCACTTCACTGATGCCGAAATCAGCTTTCCCTGGATCTCTTACTTCGTGCCCACGGCGTATTTGAAACAATTAATCTGTGCTGCTAACTAGAAGGTGCCCTTGCATGGTAGGCAGAATCAGCGCATACGTAATTCCCACAGATGATATTATATGTTGAGTAGCTTAGAAATTTAGCTGTTACTAGCAGCTCTCGTTGAAATGTTTAATACTTTTTTTCAGATCGCAGAGCACCTCGTCAAGGAGCGTCTCGCCGCATGCGTGCAAATCATACCTGCAGTACAAAGTGTTTACGAATGGAAGGGGACAATAGAGGCGCGCTCTGTCACTACCCATAGGCGTTGCCTCCAGCACTCTCAAGTTGTATTAGTCGCCTTTTGAGAAGTCAAGGGTCAACGATTGGGGGTGTGATTCACGGCACCTGCTTTTGGTGTGTAACTATGCAGAAGAGTTCCGAGGCGCTGATAATCATGAAGACACAGCGAGCGCACATCCAAGCAGTGGTGCAAGCAATAAAAGCGAAACACTCATATGATGTCCCGGAGGTGGGTCTGCAATTCGGGTGATCTGCGGGGATAGGAATACGCTTATTGTGCTCAAAATCTTAGCATGGGATATTAATGCGTTTTCTGGTTTGTTGGGTGCCTCCTTGTGCCACAGGTGGTGTTCACTGATATCGTGGATGGCAACGCAGTGAGCTAAATGCTTCGTCATCCAACAATCTGCTCCGCTCCCCCATCATGCACTATTGCTCTCTACCCGAATTCGCCGGCAATTGAAAACCACAAAGTTACATTGCCGCCGATGTGCCACTTCTGTGTATCGCAACGCAGGATTACCTCAAGTGGGCTCGAGATGCTACCCAACGAAGGGTAACATAGAGCTAGCTCATTTATTCTATGGCGGCGGCAACGCGAGCAGATGCTGGAATTCGCCCCTGCTCCTGGGTCGGGGAGTAACGCCGTCTAGTACAAGCGGCATTTCTACCTTTCGCGTTAAGTTTTTGAGTCATACGTGTTGGGCGTCTTGAGTTGCTACTGTGGATTCTCATTTGCATGCCCGATGGGCATGGTGATTCTCTCCCCGTGAACGACAGCCTAGAATAGCAGCTTGCCACTTCTAAAAGCTTATCGCGCACTACATAGTTAGTGTTAGCTCTGTTAGTGTGTATACCCATCATAGAAGCCCAAAGCAGCGCCTCATAGGCGTATAACCTGCTTCCTAGCTGTTTCAGTTTTCACCGGCCTACGCCAAGTCTAAGCTCAGACAAAGCTTGCGCAACGTGCGGTCCGGCTACGCCCACTCCTGCATAGTAGCAGGAAATGAGGAATACGAGAAGCATGCGAAGACCTGGCTTCACACAACCTCTACTGGGTGAAAGGGCTTGCTGTGCACGAACACTGCTCAAGGGATTCCCTGTGATGTCTAGATCTTCATCGGAGTGACGTTTAGTGCTTTATCGGAGTTGTGAAGAGGTGCATCCGAATGGCCGGTGAGCACTCCGTAACAACCATTCTCAAACGTGCGTCTAGGGTGTTGTCGCATGAAATTCTTCCATCTGCGGTCAGCAATACTACGCCGCCGCAGCTGAGCAACCGCAGCACATGCAGCAGCAAAGCATAACATGATTCCAAACCAACACCATCAACAAAGGCGAACTCCACAGGTGGACATATTCGTGACCGAGAACTGCAACGCGTGCACGTTTCTCACCAGGAAGGCACCGAACTATCACCAGAGGGAGGCGGTGGGAGATACCGGCCCAACTTGTCAATGGAAAGTTTAACTGTCTTCTTCAACCCTGCTTCATCGCTGAGGATTTTGCTATACTTTGCTGCAGCTGCGGGGAGAATACTTTCAACGAGTAACCGGTCCATTTCACGGCACCTAATAATTACTTCAGATTCCAACAGGCGCAACAACCCCTGAATGGCATACCACACAACTTTCTGGCTCAAAGGAACAACTGTGGGGAACAGAAGGGTCTGAGGATGGGGATCAAAGGGGTATGCCCAATACTCACCTGGACAATTAGATCCACAAGAAGCTCTTTGTACCTGGCAGTGTCGGAACATATGGCAGCCAGCTGTTTCTGGGACTGTGCATAGACTTCGGTGACCACCTGTTCTTGGGCAGCGATTCGGCGGAGGCGTGCCTTGTTAATTGCCGTCGATCGGTCTCTAAAGCACCGCAGACACGTCCTCAGAAAGACGAATCAATGACGGTGCCCAGGCTATGTATGGAATTGTTACTATTACCCTATATGCGCTTGGCACGTACATGGAACGCTGTACTTCAAGCTTCTTAGCTTTCTTGTCGAACTCCTGACGAATCTTGTCCTTCATCTGTTGAACAAGCTTTAGTTTCTCAATGTTGAAATCCTCCAATGCACGCGCCTCTATTTCCTGGGCTTTGTCTTTGGCTTCGTTCAAAATGAACTTCACCATTTGCTGGATCTGGGCAAGGGCCTCCTGGTCATCCTGCGGAAAGCCAGTTCACACTCACTGTTGGAGGGCATTAGCAGATGAAGAACAACTGGAAGGAAACGGTTTCACACGGATTCGAGATACGAAGCAGGTAGTTCCCAATACACCACTGATTGTCAGGGAAAAATTGATGGGACTGCCCCCATGGAGCGTCGTGCAGCTCCTGCTGTTATGAAAAGGCCGACTCTGTTGTGGCCTCCGTTTGCAGGGTTCGCTCACCATCGCCATTTTCAGAGTGTCTTGGGCAAATACCAAACTACACTTCACATGTCACCCGTTCCCTGCGCAGAGTGAGAATGGCAGAGTTCGAAAAGAGGGAGGCAGATGCACACATCGACCATGCCCTTTACTCTAGAAAACCTCAAAGAAATTCTTCAACTCCAGGTATTAAACAACCGGAGTTACGCGTGAATGCAACCCTGGAATCTGCAAAGGCTCCCATCAAAACCACCAGTGGCCACGGCTGATGAGAGGGCATCCAGAAACCGGAGGTCTGTTTTGCTGTTATATGAGCCATAGCAGCGCAGAATATTGGAAAATGAAACAGAGTAAGGCTGCAGGCGAGTATAGAGGACAGTTCAGTCGAACAATCCAATCATTCAACAGCCATGCAGAGCGAGCAGCAGGTGGCTGCCGATCAACCAAGTCGGTGAATCGTCTAGAAGAACTGTTTGCGTCATGCTCACCTCACAGGTGGAAAATTTACTGGTTGACCTTTGTAAAGCCACGGGGATTTAGATACTCTCGAATTCGCTTGCTGGTGACGCCTTTGTGCCTGGCGTGGACGTTGCGGTCGGTTGATCGGCCTGGGAGCCGCCAAACAGCCACAACGCGAATTGTATATTTATGTATAAGTTGTGTTTCAACCTCCTACGAAAAGAGTCGCGCTTGCCTTTAGAGTGAATCTGTGGGCCACGGCGAGAACTCTTGTTCAACAACCGAGTGGCAGGGCTGTCCCGCCCTTTGCGGGGCTGTGTCCCTAAATGTATGTTAGTAGCACGGTAATATCCGCCTTAGGAAAATCCAAACAGCTCCAAAGATGTTGTGTGGCTAGTTTCAGGACTGGAACATTGTTTCCATATGGGATTACTGGCTCGCAGTGCTTTATTACTACTCGCTCGTGTTAGCAGGCACTGAAGTAGCGGAGGGGGCTGCTGTTCTAAGAGGCAACTTACGTTGCACTCCTGCAAGCTTCTGTTTATCAGGCAGCACATGCGGAACTTTGCACGGCTGGGGTGAACTAGCTACAAGCCGTA
The DNA here is from genome assembly GCA_904066255.1 of Eimeria sp. OTU-X. NCBI lineage: Eukaryota > Apicomplexa > Conoidasida > Eucoccidiorida > Eimeriidae > Eimeria > Eimeria sp. OTU-X. Next base: position 11,640 of record CAJFCX010000055.1, on the reverse strand, counting down.
ATATGGCAAGCGAAGCGCGGGTCCTGATCGGGTTGGTCGGCGACCAAATTCCTGAGGGCGACAAGACACTAGCGGAAGACCTTAGCAAATTTGGGGGGAGCCCGGTACGCCTGAAGCCAGATGATTCCTGTATTTCCTACAGCATTGGGGTCAAATGTTTAGGGGGTGGCCTTAACGTGGCATTTGTCTGGAGGGAGGAAGGGTGTTCCGCATCATATCCGTGCAGGTTTGGATAGATGGCCACGTTCCAGATGGTTTTCCCTTCGCCTGCTCCGTTTGCGGTGCGGAGCTTGACTTTGTATGCCAAATGTAAGCGTTTCCCTGCCCAGTGCAAGGTTCTACGGACGCCAACTATTGGAAGCCCTACTGCTAACGTGCTAATTTTTGGTGTTGCTTCGCCTACACTGCAGAGAAAGAACGCGCACATTTTCTGTTCAATATCTACAGAGCAACCCCGTACTGTGCAAACAAACGATGCCTTTACCTTTTCGGGTGCCACAACCAAACGGCATGCAACAAGAGAGCTGACGGCTGGACGGTGTTGAGGGGCGTTGTAGAACCACCTGCCTCATCCCAGCCTGCAAATAAAAGCCTTGAGAAATCACCTGATTACAAACCTCAACTTCAGGATCATGGTACACTAAAGTCCCCGGATCCATCTGATTGGCTTGAAGCAGCGTTCGGCTTCAGGGACCCCGCTCGCTCTAGCAATGCTAACTGCTTCCGACAGAATGAGGAGAACAGCGTGCCAGAGGCAGCTAATTCACAAACTTTCGAGTGTGCTGAAGCACCTCAAAAAGTGAAAGAACTGATGCCCGCTTTGTTTGTCCGCATTGAGCATGAGCCTCCAGACAACTCTCTTTTCGACGCTACAGGTAAGATGTGCACGCAGTAGTACAGCTCTAGCCTCTGTGCAACAAAAGCTGCTGGTATTTTAGTTGTCTTGCTTGACAGAGAAGACGAAGTTCGGAGAACTAGGGACACTCTGCACGAAAATATATTACTTCAGACTCTGAATCAAGCCCTCACAACTAAATGCGATGTATAGACCCAGCCTTTACAACATTACCAACCCCCGCCAGTGATTCTGCGCAGGATTGCGGGCACGTCAGTTACAGCTGGAATACGAACAGCGGTAAGCCCTCTTCAGCTCTAGCAAAATGTCTGCATGGGGCGCCTTGTGCTTTTAATGTCAAATCGGCTGGATTGTCCGTGTGGAGCAGCCAAGAGCAGGGTTCAGCGGAAGATGCAGAAGGAAATCAGTATGTCTAACACTGTTCGCATTTTCTGAAAGGGCGTTAGTGCGTTTGGGAGGAGCATTTTCTACTTTGGTGAGGAATGCGCTTGACGGTTCAACACAGGATATGTCTTTCGTATACGCGCAGAAACACCACCGCTGAGGCAGAAGCATATGAAGAAAGCCCAGACAAGGTACGCCCGTAGTGTATGTTCTAGGCTTTGTTTGGCGTGCACATCATGGCACCTTAATACTTGCAGCATAAAACAGCAGCTCGCGGGTAGTGTGTGTGGTTTGGTGCTAGGTTTTTCTTAAGCTGCAAAAGCGACTTTCGAGAATGCCAAAGCAGGCAATCCGGTACTGCTTTGGAGGGAAGCCCTTGTTCATATCTCCTCTTCCGAAAGATGGACCATTATCAGTTCCGCCCTGCCCACAATGCGGCAGCGACCGGGTGTTCGAAATGCAACTTGTCCCAGCAGCGGCAGAAGAAGTTGAAAAGCGGTAGGCCTAGCGTATATCTGGTTCCAAGTACTTGCATAGCGCAGCAGGGATGCAGTTACTGCGCCGGATGGCTTTTTGGTGGATTTGTGTATCGGTAGTTTGAGCGTCCTTCCGTTGAAATTAGGCGCCATTCAGGTTTATTCAGAATGTTGTGCTTCGTGTTGCGCGTAGGCGTTATGCGGTTGATGCAACGCCCATCGAGTGGGGAGTTGTGGCAGTTTTTACATGTGAGCTGAAGCACAGTCTATGCTTGCAGCGGACCGAAAGCTGGTTGGAGGTGGGGGTCTGTCACTCCCCGTGTAGATTTGTTGGGATGCTGTTCTCTGTGTAGGTAGGGAGGACTGCGTTCCTACGAGCATTTACACCGTCGAGCACGTCGTCGTTCAGGAGATTTTATAAATGCGCCTCGTGATCTGCCTTGCACGTACATCTGTAAGGCGTAGTTTCTAGATGCCTCGTGCCAGTTTGAGTGCAGCATCACAGTAGGTCGTCTTCAGCATCCACGCCAGTGCTATAAGGACAATCCACCCGATGTATCCAGCACAAATCCAGTTATTTGTAGCGGGTACACTGTGTATAGTGGGGCAAGCAAGCTTGTGAAGCTTTTGCACCGATGCATGTTCAGCTGATGTAGACGTTTCTTGGTCTGCATGTGTTGGTGTCCTGGCAGTGGGCAACCAGTGATTACCAGTTTGAACCGCTTAGGGACGAAGTGGTACTCACTTTGTACGTCGCAACGTGAATCTGCCGAGATTGGCCGGCGTGTCAGACGGCTTCAAGACGACTAGCGAGTCATGTGGCAGGAACAACTGGTCTCCAATCACAGCACAAGAGTCCACGGTAACGCTTGCATGGGGGCAACTGAGTGTCAGGAGATACGTCAGGGTGCCTCGCCTGTTGCTGATATATCCAGCAAATATTGAAGACCGAACCACCAACAGACGTCGGTGGAATTACGTACTTCGTTTCGAAGGTATTTAGTCCAATGCGCGCGCCTCCTACAGCTGAGCAGCCCTCCCTGCACGTGTCCGTTGAGTCGTAGAGTGTCCAGAAAGATATGTGGCACTCGCTGAGGGATATATGATTCTCAGATGCCACACTTATAAAGAATATCGCGTCGATTGCTGCGGCACTTAAGGGGCTGTGCCACACCCAACCTGCCATGAACAAAACCGTACACGTTGTACGAAACATTTCAGTTGGGTGGTAATTGCCCCTCACACGCAAATGCACGTCCTCGTGTCTCACACTTCGCTTAGTTTGGCCTCAACCGTATCTTTGAAAAGTCGGATTGCTCGCAGCGCCAGTCGTCCCGCTTGCCTTAGGTGTACAGACGCACGGGTACTGACGTAGCCACGGTGGCATTTGAACTTCGCCGTAACTGATATTAAAGCGGTCCCACCAACTAAGGGTGTAAAAGACTAAATACCACTTGTCCCTCCCTACCAATGTGTGAATGTGTCATGGGCCACCGCCATCCTGAATCTAGAGGAACAACTACGCGATAACGTCCCACTATACTCATGCAGGAGAATGCCCTAGCTCCCATATGTCCTATTTCCAGCACAAACAGCCATAGACGCCAATAAACATTGCATTCCTGTCCCTGCTGGGGACTTGTAATCATCTGGCCTGGGTCTAGCAAGCACAGCCTAAATACTCGACCCGAGGCCTTAAGGCTGTCCTTTCATGTTACCGGGTCCCTTGCTCAGCCGACTACCAGCCCGCTTGCAGCGATGTACTACTGGACGCGGCATAGCCAAGGGCGATAACGGATTTGCCGGCCAAACATGACGGTTTCCTATGCACCATTCTGTGAAGTGTCTGCTCAGCTAGCCTGCGAAGGGTGCTCCCCGAAGGGCACTCAACGCGTGCTAGACAACAAAGAAACACAAGCTCCTTCAATCCGCCGCTGGAGCATCGTCTGTTGAAGCGGCAGCTTGAGTCCAGGGTTCTTCCGACTTGTTCGTAACTGCTGCTTCTCCCGTGACATCGCCACCGCCCTCCTCCTTCGTCTCCTTCTCTTCTGACTCAGTGTAACCTGGAACGGAAATGTCTGCAGGTGCTCCTTTTCCATCCTGAGCCATTTCGTCGGTGCTCAGTTCACCCTTCCTGACGGGAGCTGCTGCAGCCATAGGCTCTTCACCTGCAGCTTCACCATCGTTGGAATATGCCGGCGGGTCTTCAGCTCCACCTGACTCCTTTACTTGTTTCGTAGTACCAGTGCCATCCTCCGCAGAACCTGCATTACTGCCGCGCTGCCCCGTCCAAATGGGAGCTCTGCAGAGACAGACAAGGGAAATACACGGCGAAGTATCCAGAATGGCTGCATTGCTATACTGCTTACAACGAATAGCCAACACATGCGGCAACACTTACCCAGAGCTAGAGTGCGTCAAGGGCGGGGTTGGGCTGCGGCGAGGCTGCTCCTCGTCAGTTAGGTCTTCATTGAGGCGACGTTTCGGCCTGTTTCGCCGCTGCATATCTTGATACTCAGCCAGCCGTTTTGCTCTGAAAGAATTTAACATGCGCGCAAATTGTGTTGTTCTACGAAACCCTACGATTTTCACGGGAATGTACAACGCGAGTGACGAATGAGAAACTAACACCCCCTTACCTCTGTTCGATCCATGAATTCAACGCCTGTGGATTCCTGCAACGAGAAAGATAGTCCTGCATCAGCTTCAGGCCTGGGAGCAAAGAAAACAAAGAAAAATATATACATCCGCATGCTCAACTCATGAACTGCTGCGTTGGGGATAGAAGCCAAAGCCATTGGAAGAGCCGCAGGCCCGAACCTATGAGTCGACTCTGCGTACATCTCGCCTTAAATGTGAGGTATGGTTTGTTGTTCTCGTGAAGAAACTCTTGCTTGTTCAAGGAAGGTAGCATCCACTCTGGGACATTTATCACCGCGGTGAAGGCATATCGGCATATTTGCGGAGGCTCCCCATCTTGCCCGAAAAGGCGCTCACTCGCTAAGATTCACAAGTACACAGACCAACAAAAGCGCATCTCAGCATCATGCAGCGAACACAACCAACGCTCTCAAATCACAGCCGCGCAAGCTCACGTGACACAGGAATCACGAGACGACACTCACGGGGATATCGCGATGCCTCAATGTACTTAGGTGCGTCTGGAAACGTGCACTCCAGCTTTCGAATGAGGCGCTGCTTGAAGTACAGCATAACTCCTGCCTCGCAAACCCTGGGCTGTGATGACTCATTCATCGGGTCATTCAAAAAACCCATCAACGCGAAGCATCCGGCATCATGATCCGCTGGCGTAAAAAGGTAAGAAAGTTCGGCCTGTTGCATCACACAAGCATCCCACACAAGCGTCGCCAAAATGCAACCTGAAAGGAGTCGAAACAAAAACCTACGCATAGCTTGCGCAACCAGATCGCAGGTCGAACTGCTCCTTGATTGTAGGCGGGAACTAGACAAAACATTACCGGAGCATAAAGGCGCTGCTTCAAGAAGAGATACAATGAAGGCGAAATAGTGCTGCCGTCTGCCATAAGCTCCCCATCAGAAGACCGCTTTTCTGCCAAGGCAGTCTGAGGTCTCGATATTGATGCAATGAGGCCGCTTGCTGCCTCTGCCTGTAACTCTGCCGCCTCCTGCTGCTCCTTACTGATATGCATTTCAGCAGCAGTTTCCGCCACCTCCGACGCAGTCTTTGTTTCTCGTGGTTCCCTCTGTCGCCCACCATAACTCAATGGCTGCGGTGTAAGAGGCATGCCTTGGACGTGAATGGTGGCCGGTGCATGCAAATTAAGCCAAAATAAGTAAGTGGCCAAACAATAGTCCGGTGAATGCCTTGCAGTTGTCCAAAGGGGGAAATGCGGAGGCAGTGCCTTCTGGCTTCTTGCCTGCTCCACTTGGACGTCGGCAGAGCTGGTACGCTCTGAACCCACTTCAGGTGGCTGCTCCGATTTTACAGCTCCTCCAGAATTCCTATCTTCTGCATGACTGGACTCACCCTGCAATGAAGTGTTAAGCGGTTTCCCATCTTCGTCCACATCCAACATTGCAGGCCCTACGTGCGTATTGGTTGCAACAGTTTCATCAACGGGTGGCCGGCACGGATCGCGGATTGCATGCTGCTTTTCATCGTTGCCATTTTTTGAATTTTCAGCCACAAATCCGTTCGGGACCCCATGGGTTTCCACTGGCTTGCCTTCCGTCGCATGCGCCCCAGGTGAGGCACTCAGATGCTCCGCCGCCTTGACCTCTGACGAGCATACCCCGGGTTCGCCGCTCCTTGACGGGGGAGAGCTTCCGCACCTCCCCTGGAATGGCAGGCGGACGTCCGGAGCCGAAGACAGGTACATCATGTTATCTCGCGGGTCCACCACCAAGGAATCCAGGTCGTCTCGAAGATCCCAAAATACCATGCGAGACCCCGGCATGGTACCCAGCACGTTGATCTGCTCCGCCAGAAGCGACGGGGTTGTGAATGGTGTGTAACTGACATCAAACGAACCACAAATAGTACGCAAAGGGCCACTTCTCAAAGTCACATAAACACTGGGCTGGCAACCGGGAGTGGTCTCCGTTCGAGCTGGTGAGAACCCCATGACACTTCGGCAAACCTATCCATAACTCCTGCACTTTCTACCAACAGTTGTATGCAGAGTCCAATTCTAAAGCAGTGCTTCAGCCCTACGTCATCAGCAGGCGCTGGTGGTGCCGGTGATCCGCCATGTTATTGGGGTCCCTATTGATGAGCTCCTTGTTCGGCAAACGCCACATGCACATCTGCATGCACAACACAGTGTCACAGATGCCCGTCTGTCACTACCACGAACTAGCTCCTCTTTGTGCCGAGGAACAAATGAGCCGTCGGGCGGCAGGTAAGGGAAGCAGGGGATGCGGAGCTAAAGTGGGTCCCACTGGCGCGGCAATTTCCCGAGCATCGCAATGGCCCATCAGTTCAAGAGACAGCATGCCTATGCCAATAGTTCCTTGCGTTCTAGACATTATGGCACAGCTCGAGGCAATACGACCGTAGGCCATCTTGAAGCCGCAGCCATACTCGTATCCCTCTGCAACCACCGACACCCAAACACGACTGCAAGATATCCCATGAAGAGCCATCCGAGCCACCTGCCGGAACACACCGTTGTACGCTGCAACATAAAAAAGCCGAACGAAAAACTACTATTGCCGGAAAGCCTGCTAGACGACATACTTCGGCGACGTTCCCCCGGCTCGAAGCTGCCATAGAGGCGCAACAGCTTATTCATTGCCGGATAATCCAGTCCTTGCCCGTCGTCTTGCACAGAGAGCATTGGATCTTTGTCGGGAGTCTCTTCGAACTTGATCCAAACGTTGCGGCAGCCTACAGAGGGGTGCATGGCGTTGTCCACTAGCTGTGCAATAGCCCCCATAAGCCACCTCTGCTGGCTGCAAAGTGCCCAGAGGATCCCAGGAGTATGGGTGTCCCGTTGGTACCACGAGGGTGTCATTCGCATTGAGTTTATGCCATGGCCCATGAGATGCGAATGTAGTGACTCTCCCCCGACAGGGCAGGGAACCGCGCCTGGGCCGCCCTGGGCCATTAGCCCCTTGTATGGGTCATCCCCAGTGAGAGACAGAACCCAAGCGTCTCCAAGCACCTGCACAGAAGTCGGCAAACGTTACGTTGTATCCTTGCCAGGCTACCCCATTCCCACTACCTCCCTAAGAGCAAAACAACTCGGTATCACAATCGCGCACCTGATGCCGCCTGAACCCGCCATGAATGAACAGGCACGGAACCGGGGGGCGATTGGGCTTGGATGCGATGTTGTGGGTCTCGAAAAAGCAGGCAACATGGCGCTGCCTTGCACCAAAAGGCTCCCCGACATAATCCGCAGGATATCGGGGCTTGACAGTATACCATTGCCTTTTGGAAAAGAAGTACACACTAATCTGGTCGGTTTCCGTGGCCCGGACTCGACCACCCTCCATAACGGTCGTCACACCACTCGTTATTAGCATAAGTCGTTCGATTGTCCGTGGCTCTGCCCTCTGCAAATCGAGAAACAGAAAAGGCAGACAGTTCAGGAGGGGGAGATGAACAAGCACACCCCGTTTAGACCAGAAAGCCGTCCTGGGATCCCCCGAGGTCAAGGATACAAGAAATAATGCGAACAATGCTTACAGGCTCCTGGTAGCGCTGGGTGATGAATATCGCTGCATAGTGGGAGCGCGGGCCCATTTTCCCTTCGTAGATTTCCTGTTGCCACTCTCCAACAACTACTGGACCAGAGTGTGCCTCATTCACTATATCCTTAATCTTGAAATGCCAGAAGTCCTCAAGCAGCACTCGCTCTCTGCAGGAGACCCTCCCGTTGGCGCCGTGCGTCTCTCCCCCAAATAAACTCAAGTGAAGATCTTCCGACCATATCATGGAAAAACCGTATCGAGGAGGCGGTTTCGTATCCCCCACACGAACTTCAGTCCATGTGTTGCTCGGAATGTGCAGAGCCCACATGTCATTCAAGCAATGGAATGAAACGCTTGGGTTCCTGCAAAGAGGACCAACCCAAACCAACACACGCCTGCGTGCACTAAGAAAATGCGACACTTCTTCCGTCGAATGCCGCCTTTATTGCTTCACTGCATCTGCCCACTCTAGTGCAATATGGCATTGTTGGTGACCTCTAGCGCTTACCCTGTCCGCCCACCGAAAACAAACAGAAACTCGGACAGATGATCTGAGCTGTTCTCCCGCCAATTCCCCGTTTCCGTCTTGGCTGGGAAAACTGAGGCCGCATGCTGGTCGCGCGGAGCTGGTGGCAGCCCAGCTGGATGCTTCCGTACCCATCTGCGCATTTGTAACACCAGCAGACCACAAACTTGGAACACGTCCGTGGAGTATTGTCTGGGGATCTAACCACACTTTCCAACTACAAAGAGCAAGCTCAGCAACGATGAAATGCCTGCATGCCCAGCATCGCAGCGATTCCGTGTGCCAACTTTTCCACTTACCTCTTGAAATCCAGCTCCAGAATGTAGACATCATTGCAAAAGTGGTTACCCGACAGACCTCCGAAAAGAATCACACCTGGGGTGTGCTGCAAGGTAAGACCGTTGGTGCTGTGGCCATCTCTTTCTGACGGATATTCCCCGCAGAAGACAAATATGCGGGATGAGAAGAAGTTTAGGTTGATAATGCAAGCACTGCGGAAGCTTACGCCTTCTCCCCTCTCGTTGGTCCCCCCAAAGAATATAGCCTTGTTGCTGAAGGATATGAGCGTGTGCCCGAACACTGGGACGGGAGTGAGAGGGCGCCGTACTGGCAACCAGCGAACCTTCTCAAAGACTGCATCAGTTGCAGCAGAGGCAGAACCACCACGCACACATTGCGTAACGAGATGGCGTGAAAGGATAGCAAGCATGCCTCAATTCATGCACAGACCTTTCTCGTTACCCCTAATTCTACTGTTGCTCCTCCTGCGGCTACTGTTTCTCCCCTTCAAGCAACTGCAGCAACTGCTGCCTTCCTGGAGAAAATCCACTTACCATCCTTTGTGCTTTGTGGCGGCATCCTCCTTGAGTCCAGGTTGCGTCTGATCACCCTAAGAATGGCATCTCTACTCGTGAGGCCTGGTCCTGAGGCCCCACCGTCGAAAGCGCCGCTAGCCGTCTGTTGCTGATCCTGGGGAACCCCCACTGCCGATCGAGCCCCTCCGGCTACAACACCGTGGGGCGTCGTGCTGCTGGCGCTCCCTGTTTGACCAAAGCACAACAGTTGACCAACACCGCACACTAAAACGGCGGAGGAAACACTGGAAGACTTAAGGGTGGCAAGGTGAAGCGGCGGGCCGAACATTTGTTTACTTTAAAAGGTCCCTGTGAGCACTCATAACTAATTTAAAGTCAGCAATGTAGCCGAGCAAAACCTCCTTACCTGAAGGCTGAGGGCTGTGAGCGGGTTGCTGGTTTGTGGTTTTGCTAAGCCCGAAGGCTTTCTCTATCCTAGCCAGCCCCCCTGCGTCAGGCACTCCAAGTCTGCCGGGTTCGTTCTCCAGCTTTCTCACGATTGTATGGAGCACATCGTGGCCAACAACGGCCCCAATGAAACTGTATACTTTTGAATGGGGAAGGTCGTGGTTCAGGAAATCCGTAACAATGCCACGAATCGAGTTCCGCTGGTCGGGCGTAGTTACACTGTCACTTGCCAATGCCTCAAGCAGATTAAATAAGGTTGGGCGCTGACCCCCAGAGCTTGGCTGATTGGGGGGCCCTGTCACGCCCTGTGGGGCTGTCACGGTGGTAGGCCCTGGATGTGCTCGCACAGGACCTCCGCCAGCCCCTGTACCCGCCGTAGCGTCGACCGCGCTTCCAGAGGCAGGGGCTACTTGCTGGTGGCCCATTGGCTGGCCTAAAGAGACGCTTGCAGCCGTACTAGTGCCAGCTGCAGCGGTTCCAACCTGCTGTCTCCCTGCCGCTGCATCACCAGAACAGGAAGGATCATCGTCCTCATCCATGGCTCCAAAAGAAGCATTGAGCTCGTCTTCCCATGCAAACAGGCGCTTCTTGAGGAGCTCCATTGCTAAGACTGAAGAGGCCGCAAGAGAAATGGGAACAGAAACTGCAACAACCCGGCGCCCCGATCCGCCTGAATACGGCGCATGATAGAGGGTGACTCCTTCAGCTCCCTTTGGGGTGGACACAGAACACTGGCGCTGGACAGCTGCCATGTCCACCGCCTCTGCCGGGGAACAAAGAATGAAGTGGTGAGCTGTGCCATCGGTAATAATACGGCTCTGTGAAAGGAGGTGCATGCTGCGCTTGGGAAAAGGAACTGCTCCGCCCTGAGCCCCAGTATGGGCTGACATGCCCACCAAAGAAGGATCTTGTAGAGGCGGAGCGCTCATTTTAGCACTAGCCAGAGACAGGTGTTGCTCTTTAGCTGAAGAGGTGCGGGTGGAAAAGCTGAACCCGCATGGACGATGGACCCCTTACGGCAGCGGCCGCAAGCGGTTTACGCAACGCCAAAAATGGAGGGGCTGCCACAATGATTTGGCGCGGAGGCAAATAAGAGGCGGGGAAAGGAGAGAGAAATGAGCACCTATAGAGTCTTCAAGACCAGCAGCAACGCAGGTCACGAGCTGGAACCTGCAGTCGGCATGGTGGCGCGCGGCTCTACCCATGCACCTGCAAGCAATTTATGTAATGCTCCACTTGATCAGTCCCTACAAGCGTTTCATGAATCTCGCCCAACTGCTTCTGGACCGGACCGCCAACTTCTCCTAGCTTTGATAAAGGGTCTTTGAGCACACCGCAATATGCACGCCGCTACGGTGGCACTAATCAAATTATACAGTCCTTCGACGTGTTCTCTGGATACAGCGAGCCGCTACGCCGTGAAAAGGGCACCCGAGTCCGAGCTTGGGTGGAGGCACAGAGCCCAGGAGGAAGGAGGCTGCTAAGCTGACGCGAAGCAGCTTTCAGGATGTGAGATGGCAGAGCTGCTGAAATATACTACAGCAAACAGAGATGCATGGAGAGCGTGGGGTTGTCAGACGTTGGGCGCAACAGTGCGTGAGCCTCCCTACTATGTGCATGCTGCCGGTTGCGCCGCGGTGTCTCGCCAGCTGGGTAGAAAGGTGCAATGGTCCTCCATGATATATGCCCTTGGCACGTTTTTATAGCATGGCAAAGTACAAATGATTGGAGGTAGAGCCTGTGGCCGACAAAGGCAGGAGGAAGCGAAGTAACGGAGCAGGCTGGCTGCAAGCGGGCTGTTGCAGAACGAAATTGCCTTTCTAGTGGCAAGCGCCCTGTTCCGCAAGCAAAAAAGGCCTACAGTAAGTGGTAATGAAAAACAGCAAACTACAACCCGCATGTGAAGGACGGTGAGCCAATGAGCCTCCATTGGCGGGCGCACGGCCAGTAACGAGG